>BSBK01004785.1:827500-1010000 GCA_027943335.1 Chamaecyparis obtusa
GGCATATATATAGAAGTATATATGTGTGTATATACACACTTGTATACTTGTGTGTATACTTTCATGAATTTCTATTCATCCTTGCTCCAAGGTCAAACCTGTAAACACCAAATGGAGAAATTAAGGTTTTGGTCAAGTTTAATTTTTGGGCCAAACCCTAATTTCAAAATTAGGGTTAGGGTTGGCCTTTGGAGCTAATATCATTTTGAAAGTTTAATGTTGGATTATCATTTTAATTACTGGTTATTAGTAATTAATAACAGTTGACTTTTCTTAGCTCTTTTTGAAATTTTCTTTTTAAATTATTATTTTATTTTGTCTTGAGATTTCAAAAGACTCCATTATTTATTCTATTGGAATTTTAAACTTTGGTCATTAAATAACTGATTTGATTTATTTTCAAATTTAAATGTGATGGAATATTATTTTATGGACCTTTTTAATATTTTAATATTATTTTCTGAGATGTGATATTTCCAAATTTATAATTTAATATTTAATTATTTTTATCTTTATTACTATTTTATTTTAGATTTGGGGAAATATTTAATATTTATTATTTATTATTTTAGTGATTTTATTATTTTTATTTTTATTTTAATTAATTGGTTTATTAGGGGAGAATAATTTTAATGTCCTAGGTGGGACCTAGGTAAATAATTCCTCCCTAGCAATAATGGATTACTTAATATTGACAATTTTAAATGGTTTATCAATCCCTTTTTATGATTAATATAATTGATTAATAAACTTTGGGAAACTATACATCTTAATTAAAGATTTTATTAATTTAATTCTTATTATTCAAATGTTATTAAATTTTAATCAAAATTAATTTGTTAACCCTAGATATCGCTAAGGTTATTATCATGATCATATTTTATCATTTTATCTCTTTATTGATATTCTGCATTTTGACCCTAGTTGGTAACCTAGTATCTGTTAGGAACCATTAGGGTTACAATCTCATTTTCGATTGGATTGCACTTTGTTTTGAATTGAACCCCTTTGGATAAGTTGACCCAATTTTTGACTTTTCAATATTTTCTAGGATGAAATTTTCTCCTTGGTTTATCTCCTTTAATTAATCTTTGTTTTACACCCGATTAGGGTTTCTTAGAGACCTAGTTATGGTTTCATTTTGACCAATACAGTTTGACGAACAAGGGATGTTAGCAAGCCAGTGCATGCCATGATACCTCTTGTGATTTAATATGTGTTGGTTGTTGGATTTATTTTCATGTTGAGTGTTCCTTAGTGTGTAACCCAGTTGATTTAATGTGCTTTAAAAAAAATTTATTGTGTGTGTTTGCCCTAATTTTTGGGCATGACAAGGTTAACCCACCTAGGTCTTGCATATCCTAAAGTTTAGGGGAATTCAACTATAAAATGGTTAATCACGTTCATTCGCCAAATCACTTGGAGAGTTTGAGCACAAAGCTCGGTATACTTTGAGAATTTTCCAATATGTTGATTTTGGAACCAACAAAATGGTGACTCTTCTAGGTATTAACATAAATAGTCTTTAGTTATAGTCAGAAAGAGCACTCTACTAGAAATAGGAACACATAAAATCAGTGAAATATATTCCTCAAATAAGAGGTGGCGAATCTAATAAAATAAATCTCATAATTATATGAATCAAATAATTACTTGTGAAAAAACAAGAAAAGATTACAGATATTTAAATGGGTATGTGCAAGATCATGGTATGCCAAAAAGTGGCGATGTGAAAAACAAGTCCTGATTGATAGACTCTTTGAAAAATAACTATAACTTTCAAACAATATAACATTTTTAAAATCTTAAATATACATCACATTCTATGCTTCACCTAATACAATAATAATAAACAATTATTTTAATTTGATGATGCTTAGACTAAGTTAAGGTGGCCAGACATGAGAGTTTTTATATTCAGGAAAATTTGTAGCAGAAAAATCATAATTAATTATTTACTTGGAAAAAATACAAAAAAAAATATATCACATCCGAACACGAGTCTACTACTTTTATCTAGAATATTATAAAAAGATATTACAATTTGATTTTGTTTAATGTGGTCAGACACACACCTACTTGTTATCTTTCTAGTCCTGGTTGATAGACTTATTGAAAAATAACTATAACTTTCAAACTATATAACAGTTTTGAAATACAAAACATGTGTCACATTCTATTAATTTCCTACTAAAGAAAAATAAAAAAAGCTTCCAATTTGATAAATTTTATACTAAGTTAACTTGGTCAGACATGAGAGTTTTTGTATTCTGAAAAATTTGTAGAAGAAAAATCATAATTAATTATTTACTTGGGAAAAAATTACAAAAAAATATGTGTCACATCCGGAAATGAGTCTACTACTTATATCTTGAATCTTGTAAAAAAAATATATCATTTGATTGTGTTTAAGATGGTCATACATACACCTACTTCTTATTTTTTTCCTGAAATTTTCATACTACTACATTGAAATTAAAAAATTTTAACATATAGAATAATTATTTTTCAAAAAAGGCCTAGTATTATAGAAACTAAATTCAATTTTGTCCAGATTCTCTTCTTACATATTCTTGATATAATATTTATAACTTGTTCAAATTTTTATGTCAACTTGCCTTAACTTGATTTTCTGAATTTTCATTGTCACTTAAGGGCCTAGTTTGGCATACCATGATCCTGCACATACCCAAATCTTAAATTTTCTAAAGCTCATCCTTGTATGTTTGAAAGAAGATCAATAGCATAAGGTCACCCCATCAAACATATAGAGTTGCACCATACTAAAAGTAGAACCAAACGAGACAAAAAATAATCAAACAAATCAAATAAAAGAAATCCAATGGGGTTTGAAGATGGAAGGAGAATTCCTTAGAAAGAATTTTGGATGCCTAAGTATTGTACTGATGAAAACAATTTTCATGTGCTAGGTGAAAGACCATATGAAGAAGAAATGAATCTAAACCATGTAAATAATGTATTCAATGAAATATTCCAACACCATCAGGAAGAAACTCATAAAAAATATTGAAGGCCTACCCACCCTCATGGTTTTTAATCTTCTAGGACATCAAGAAAAATCTCAGAGGATACTCAAATCTATAACCAAAAAGATCAGAAGGTGAAAGTTGAACAACAATTAAGAGAATAGTTGAGTGACCTAACAACAACCATGGAAAGGTTACAAGTCATACTACTGAACATAATTTACAAAGATTAGAGGGTGAAACCCATAGAGATATCTCAAGGAGAAATGATCAAATTAGTAGAAGAGATATCAATCAAAATTATGAAAGGATCCATCATAATTCCTTGTATGAAGGAAATAATCATGGTAGAGAAACAAGATATCAACCCCCACCCCATAATAATAATCATTTATAATAGGGAAACAATCATCATGGCTAATTTTATTACACACCCCATATCAAAACTTTCAACCATTCAATCCACCGCCACCCCCACTCCCTTTAAATCATAAGAAATTTAACAATTACCATGGTCTGCATCATTACATTCCACAAAATTATAGATATCAATATCAACCTAATCCACTTTCTTTTTTAAGAGGTATCATGAACATAAATAGATACAAGCCACTATATTTCACATGAATTCTAGGGGGCCCTCATGAAATAAAAAGTGAATGAAAAATTGATATTCCTAAATTTGGGGAAGTACTGTTGAAACAAGGGAAGAACACATAATAGAATTAGAGAATGTAATGAAGAACAATGATATTCCACATGAAGATATTTATATGAAATTGTTTGTGCATTCCTTGATCAATGATGTTAGAGAATGGTTCAAGAGTTTATCTAATGTATCCATCAGTAAATGGGTGGAATTCAAGAGAATATTCCTTGAAGAATATGGTGACCATAATGATCCTTAATTTTCCCTTCATGAATCGGTAACATGATGTATGCAAGACAACTAGTATTATCTTTTTGTGCTCATTTAACCACAAGAAATGATTTTCCCTCCCAGTCATAGACCACACCTAACTATCTCCCTCGAGCACTGCTTCTTCTTAATAATGTAGATTGTGTGTTTTATTTCAATTACCAAGATCATTTATACCAATTGGTAGTGCCCCTTCACCAAGGGTCACCACTCTTCACATGTGAATAATTATTATATTATAATATAATTATTATATTATTACAATTATATTATATTATCATAATAATATGATTATTATATTATGAATAATTATATTATCAATATAATTATTATATCACAATTATTATATTATCAAATATTTATCTTATCTATGTTGGCCTAAAGGAATCCGACCATAGCTAAAAAAACATTAACAATCCCTCTTAGCTAGGGAGGAGTCTGTCTCAATATCTGAGTTATGTAGTGATATCCACCAGGGATACTCCAAAAGTTGGGTCCAAAATGGCCACTCCCATGAATGCAAATGCAAAGGAGCACAAGTTCCCATCACAAAATCACTTAATGTGATGTCATCGTCTCATCTTTATTTTCACTATGGATACTTCTAGAGGGTTAATAAACACAAGTGCTAAGTCATGGAGTCTTTCACATTACCTCAACCATGGCCACTCCCAGAGGGTGAGTCCATCATGGTTGCTCCCATGAAAGGAAATGCAAATGAACACAAGTGCTCATCACATAATCACTCAACATGATGTTTCCATCTCAACATGACATTCATCATGGATACTCTCATAGATTGAATAAACACAAGTGTTAAGTCATGAAGTCTCTCACATCACATCCACCAAATCTAATCCCAAAGGGTGGATCCACCATGGCTAATCCAATACGGTGGAACAAGGGCTTTCACCTCAAACTTATCCCTCATAGAGAAGAATGAATTAACGAGGGATTGCACCTCAAAATTCCCTCTCATAGAGAAGAATTAATTTAACAAGGGATTACACCTCAAAATTCTCCCTCACAAAGAAGAAATCATTAAAATACATCTCAAAAAATCACTAATGTTGAGATTCCCTCTCAGAAAGGGCTTCATTCTTCACAACTCCAAGCTTGTCTCAGAAATGTACAAACTTTTAGTTGGAAATAGTCTTGGTGATAATATTGGTAGACTATTCATCAGTGTCAATATACCTCAACTAAATAGAATTTATTTGCACCATATCTTTAATATAGTGATATTTTATCTCTACAAGCTTTGACCTATCATGAAATATAAGGTTGGTGTTTGCATCACTCTTGGTGAATCCAAATCTCATCTTGAGTATCTATCTATCAATAATATCACGACCTAGGTGTCAACATAAAGGTCTTCCAACCTACATACATGGGACTCCATCCCATGAATCATAGTCCTCTAACAACTACAATTTCCTAATCACTAGAGAAACCATCTCGACATGGTCTACTCCCTCTAAACCAGTATGACCAAGATCCTTGGAAGTCAATTAAAAAAATCCTCTAGTTGTTCCCTCTGACATGGAAACATATCTTACTCCAATACTGCAATCAGGTCTGAATTGTCTCCAATGACTCTAATGACAGGAAAATCAGCTTACTTCGTTGTTGTTGCTGAGAGTTTAGGAATTCCCTCCTAGATAGTAATGTTGGTGTATTTCTACCCAACTCGTAGAATTATTATCTATATGAATTCATTGCTCACTCATTCTCATTTATTCATAGCAATAGCCTGTAAAATTCTTTATCGATGATGCTCATAATAATTTCTCTCATTACCAAAACCATTGAATACATTTTGTTCTTAAATAAGTTTCCACTTCAGACACCGGTAACCACAAATCACTCAAATGAATGATCTTTTATAGAAGTTTCCAAATCAATTGATCAAATGCATATAGTTTGGAAGTTTTAAACTAGATTATAACCAATCTCCAACTACTGCAAATTGATCAACTTCTTAATTGTTTCCAACTGCAAAGTGTCCACCTTCTTCCTCATCGTTTCTTCTTATTATGAGGAATTGTTTTGTAAATTTTTATGTCAATAGAGGATAGGGTTTGGAAACTATCAGATCAATCTGAAATAAAAATATATATGTGTTGATGAATGAGTTACAGAAACACAGTCTAGATGTACAGGTGGCGGAGACAAAGCACTTATATGATAGTATATAATGTCTTCGAAGTAAGCCATGATAGATCATCAAAATTTCTCAAGACAAATACAAACTATGATATTATAAGTATGCACATCTATATACTTTCAAAGGAAGTGTAATTTACATATTATCGCTACTTTATCATATTGTTTCTACTCCTTTTAGATTACTTCCTTGTATAAAAATGACATGGAATTTTTCCTACTTACTTGTCATAGCCAATCGCTCGATCCATATTCTAGGCGTACAAGTCCTTAATGGTATTTGAATTTATGAAAATATCACTGCAACTTAGTTCATCTTTGTTTTCATAAAGACTAATTGTTGAATTGTTTCTTTATAGAAGACCATCCATGTTATCAAACATGTTTTCATTATCAATGAATGAATATATTCTTCGATCATAATATATGTTCAACTCTAACCATTTATTTTATTCCCATCAATAGATAGTTGGAGATAGACTCCTTGATTGTGTAAGTCGTTATATTAGCAATGATTCCTCTCCCAGTCATTTCCTCATATAGAAATGATCTCATTCCTAATTGTGATCCTATTATCCATATCGAATGACTTGCAATCAAATCCACGTCTTTCCTCCAATGCAATGCATTTTATTACGTGATGAGTTTCATCATCCTTCTCAACAACAACTTCTTTGAAGCTTTCGAACTCTTCTCATCAAATAAATCTAGCATATTAGGAATCCACTTGGAGCTACCATGGGAAAGAAAGACTAGAACATTTTTCACAGTTTGAAGCATTTCATTTTTTCTGCAAAGCCATGTGAGAGACTGCCAAAGGCTCACCTAGAAACAATGTTTTTCCTGGATCAACATTCTCTATTGCAAATAAACCCCTGCTGCATCCATTTCTTGTCATTCTTTATGAAATCAAGATTATGTGCATAATTTATAATTTATTTTATGTATGTTTGAGTAAAGGTTTCTTCCTTTTTCTTTCAGGGAAGCACGTGGAAACTGAAATAAATGAAATTCTTCCTTGTATCTTTTGACGGATAAGAGTGATTGAATTTTAAAATAGATTCCACTGCTTTTGATAATTTTGTTATGACATATCCATTTTGCATCTTGAGGAGCTTTGGTGTATAGGCAAAGAATAATGTTTGTTAACCATCTTTGATCGTACACAAAATGAATATCCTTTAGAATGTTAATCTCTCTTCTTGAAACAAAGAGTAAATACTTAGTATTAGATCATCTATAGTTCTCCCAATCTTTTACCTACCAAATAGCATTTCTCCTTGTTGTAAAGTCATTGAGTTTTCTTTGATCAATTTTTGGAGAAAAAAGCCTCTGTAAAGCTTCAATATACTAGGGATTAACCACATCAATGAATATGACCAACCCTTCTCTACGGTCCACACCCAGTGTGGTCTCCTCAGCATTGAGTTATCTCATGTAGTCAATCTAAGTCTAAATAATGTGGGGATTGTAAAGTCCTCCACCCATGGTCTAATCTCAATATCCTTCTATAGATTCAAATACAACTCTCAAAGCTTGGCGTGTTCATAGCCAAAGCTGTTTATGAGCCACATGCTCAACTTGTCTTAATTTGGCTTTGATACCTTGTTTTTTTTTCCCTTGTTTAACCACGGGCAATGATTTTCCCTCCTAGCCATAGACAATACCCAATTGTCTCCCCCAAGCATTACTTCTTAATAATGTAGATGTATTATTTCAATTACCAAGAAAGGAAGATTCAATCTTCCGTTATACCAATCAGCAGTGCCCCTTCAGCAAGGGTCACCACTCTTCGCATGTGGATAATTATTATATTATCAACATAATTATTATATTATCAACATAATTATTATATTATCAATATAATTATTATATCACTATAATATTATCAATATTTTTATTATATCACAATAATTATATTATCACAACCTTTATGTTATCTATGTTGGCCTGAAGGAATTTGACCATAGCTACAATAACATTAACAATTGTGACAATAGAAAATAATACAAAAGATGGTAGCAAGATAGGAAGAAGGGACAATGAAAAATTACATAATCCTAGAGCCCAAAAATAGAGCAAAGAAGAAGACAAATTGGACAAGGCCATAAGTGTTTTAAATGATTTAACACAAAAGGTAAACAAAACTGATAAGCCTTAGTTTAGCAAAAATAAAAGACCCCAATTCAATAGAAATGACATGCCAAGGTTACAAGATATACCATACAATACCATATGGAAGGATGAGAAACCTGAAATACCAAAGAAGAGTTTTAAAAAGGACATACCTAATCCTTTGAGAAAGAAAGGAAATCACATGGTAAATGAAGATCTGTGATTCATACCTTGTAATCTACCTCATTCACCTCAACAGTGTAAAGTGGCACAAATTTGTGAAAAGAATGATGAAGACAATGAATATGATCTTGACCAAACCATCAACATGTTGTTTGTGAGGCCCTACCTCGAGCCTGTCATAGCACTTCTTTATTTTCATGTTAGACTCACTATTTGATACACTATTATGATGAATATAGAATTTATCCGATAGGGATTTGATAAATTCTATTTTATGTTTATTTCAATACTTTGATGACAATGATATGATGCATTATTACATGCATTATAATTAGTTGATTTAGATGATTTCTATGATGATGCAATTGAGTATATGCTTTATTAGAATTGATTGTGAAAATGACAGTTGGATTCATGATAGGATGAGATGTGATTCTATTATAAATGGTATGTTAGGTGTTTAAATACTTTTGTAAATGTTTGATTTCTTCATGTGGAAAATGTAGTGAAAAGGTATGAATTGTTCAATTTAGTTGAATTATGAATTTTATTATGTGAATATAATAATTAATTGGTATATGTCTAAATGATGTTAATTTCCATATATTTTATATGCTTATGATTTCTTTGACTCTTAATGTTCAAATTGAGATGTGTAGGAAAATGACCATGTAAATTATTTTGGAGAGCCAGGACCAAACCTATGTGTGATAGTGAAGCCAAGGTTGCATTTATTGAAGAGACAATAACTCATATGTAATGTGATTTGTTTCAAAAACATAAATGATTGTATGTTTGTTCAAATTGTAATTGGTAATTTATAATTATGTAAATACCTAAATGGACATGACATGTGTATTTTGTGATGTGCATTTTTGTGGTGTCACTTGATACTTGTAATGTGTATATGTGGCAGACATGTCCATTTGAGGATGATTGTATTACAACCTAACCTAAGCTAGTCCCATGTAGGATCCCCATGAGAACCACTTGGTTAGAGATCCTTAGGTTGGGTCAAATCTAGTGAAACCCGTAGGTAAACTTTAGGTGAGTTTTTTTTCATGCCCAAATCTTAGGCAAAAACACACAAACAATTTTTGTAAAAACATGTTAAATTTACTATTTCTACACATTGTGGATGTTAAAGTGTTTACTAAGTTCAATGTAGAGAGGGGGATGATGCTATTGAGCAGTGTAATTTTTAGTGGCGAATATTCACCTTTTGGCAAATTCTGGGGAATACGTTTGGGGAAATTGGCGAATCACGTAGGTATAGGCTGGCCCATATTCGCCCAATCTTGACATGGTAACTGCTAAATATTCATTGGAATCGCCAATTAGATTTTTCATTTGACGATGTTGACCATTATATTCACCTATAACCAATCTGACATGGTTCTTTTAACGGTCTCTTATTCGCCAATGATATTAATTATGAATTGCATATAAAATCTAAAATAGCCAAATGGTTTATATTGTTATCTTAACCATGACCTATTTCGCCACCCGTTAATTAATTGTTTTATTGACCACGATGTGTTTCGCCAACCCATTAATTAATTATTTTATTGACCACCACATGTTTCTAATTTTTTGCCAAAAATAGCATTGATCAGGTCAGCACATTTTCGCCAAAAGCCCGGGAATTTAAAAAAATAAAATTTGGAAATTTGGAATTTGGAATCATGGATTGATATAAATTCAAATCATTAAAATCAAATTTATAAAAGTAGTCTTATCGTGTGTTGTTACAAATTTTTGGAGGGCCAGATTTAGAAATAACAATCTTGCAATAGTAAACAGATGATTCAGCATTTCAGAGAGTCAAAATTTAGAGGAAGCAGGACAAAGGTAAGCAATTATTTGTTCACATTTCACAGTATTGCTACTAATTTTAATTCCTATAGGCTAGAATCGTGAGAAGTCATTGGGTAAAGATGTCAGAAAAGGGTGACTATCTTGAGATTGAGATTCAGATATCAGGGGAGGTTGAGACTCAGACTTCTCACTGTGCTCAGGGAAGTGAAGAGATTGGAAAGCTAGACAAGGGTAAGACTCCTCAGGGCAGTGAAGGGCCTAGGAGGCCAGAAAAATGCCCAAAACTTAAAGATAGTACCATAAAGGCTTTCTTTGGAGTTGGAAATGTTTTTGCTCCATCAACATCTGCAATTGCAAGTGCAAAAGGCATTCACAGTAGCTCACCAGTACCAGTACCAGTACCACAAGCTGGGGTTGTCATTGAGTTAAATGAAAATTAAAATGCATCAAATGAGGATAACAATGGTGGCATGAGAGAAGATGTTATAAGGGATATGCAGAACCAGTTGGAAGAAAATGCTAGCAACGAAGATAATAATGATGTTGGTAGGAAGAAAAGAAAAAGAAAAGTAAAAATGGGGTGTGAGTGGGAAATGACAAGAAATTTTAAGGTTGATTGGGTAGCAAAGTACTGGTTCATTGAACTAGTCCTAAGCAATGATGAACAACCAATAGAATGTAGGTGTAAGATTTATACCTGGAAAAATAAAAGAGAGAAGAAGTTGCAGCTAAAGCTTGACACTATAGAAAAGCATATTGATAAGGTTTGTGAAAAATAGACCATAGACGAACAAGAAATATCAGTAGTGAGATGGAAATCAAAGGAAGAATGTCTTCATGTTAAGTATTTCATAGAATATGAAAAGCATAACAAGAGAATGGCACTAATTGCTAGTAGTGAAAATCCAATCAAGGCTGGGTTTAAACATGCAGCCAATGAAGTAAACCTGGCAAAGACCATTTAGATGAGTGTTTTTTTTCATATTATGTCCAGAGGGTGTCTTGTGAGAGACTTCTTAGAATATGGTAATTTATTATCCTTTTTGAAAGTTCCTCACTATCCTATGTCACATTGGTCAACAAACGTTGGATGGGAAATGACAAACTGTCTTTCTAAGGTGGAAAAGAAAAATTTACAGGAGAAAGTAAAATAGTCCAAATTCATTTCATTATCCATAGATGAAGTTACTATAGTAGATAACACTGCTTGGGTCTGTATGCATGTGTATATAGTAAAAGAACATGTCCGCCAAGCTCATCTACTCTATGTTCATAAAATGAGGGGCAATTCAACAGTAGAAAAATTATATTTTGAAGTGAAGAATGCTTTGAATGAAGTTGCTGGTATGGATGATTTGACAATTGGAAAGAAGTTAGTGTGTATTGGAGTTGATGGAGCTGCATTAATGCAAGGCCAAAGGAATGGACTCTATGCAAGATTACAAACTAGTATTGCACCTTACATGGTTGGCATGCATTGCATGGCCCATCGAATGAATTTAGCATATAAAATTGTGAGCAATTTTCATATAGTGTCAAAATTCGAAGATCTAGTTCACGACATATACTCTTACTTTTGTAGAAGTCCTAAAAGTTTTGCATAATTTAAGATTTTCTCAAAGGGAGTAACACTAGGAAACAAGCTTCTCAAGGATGTTGAGACTAGATGAATCTCTTTGCATGGACCAGTATAAAGAGTTCTAAGAGAATATCAATCCTTGATCGGAGTAATATATGAGCAATGCCTCACAGTAGACAAAGCTCCTGATTTGTTACATAAGTTAAGTGATATACAGACTCTGTTAACTTTAGCTAGTCTTCTCCCCATGCTATATTTAATGAACAAACTTGTTAATAAATCCCAAGATAGGACTATGTATATCCATGAGTACTCATATTTACGTAGAATGACATGCCTTGCTCTAGATAATTTATACTCAGATATGATAACACTTCAAAGACCAAATTTTTTTAAGTGGCAAATAATTATAGATTTGAATTATGCTGAGAATATTTTACAATTCAATGCAAAAAATGATTTATGTTTGTTTGTGAAAGGATATGAAATACCAATGCACCAATCTAAGATGGGCAAGCGAGGCAAACTACTTTCAATTAAAAGGGTTGATTTTGACAAGTTTGTTAAATCTGTTAGTGATAATTTGAAGTCAATTTCCTACCAACTTTCAAGTGAGATTCGTGAAAGATTCCCTCGAGAAGAAATTCTTGAAGCCATGGGTTGTGTGTTTCCTCTTTTTTGGAAAAACGTCGGAGATAGACAAATTGATGCTCATATGTTTCATAAAAAAATTGATGAATTGACCAGAGTTTTCAAAACATGCAGATATCAATGGACAACCAATTGAAGGAATTATAGATTTAGCTAATCTTAAAAAATAATGTAGACAATTTGCATCATGTATGAAATTGTAGTTTAAAAACTTGGAGAATCCATTTGAACCTGGTGCAATAACTAGACTTTGGAAAAGGATAGAGCAGAGTGAAGTATTGCGTGATTCAATATCAGAATATTTCAAACTTGTTGATTTATGTCAAATAATTATATTGGGGTCGGTGAAAGATGAAAGAGTTTCCAGTGCATTGTGGTTTTTGAAATCAAAGATCAAAAACAAACTAGACAAAAATTTGGAAACTTGCTTGAGGTTGTTTGTAACTTAGTACAATGTTAGAGACTTTCCTTATGATAAGGCATTGGCAATTTGGAATTCCCTGCGTGAAAGACGAGGGCTTTTGAACACTTCAAAACATGGTGGTTCTGAGACAAATGATAGATCTTGGTCCCAGACTCAGAATGAAGATGAAGATTTTTTTGATTTTGAATACCCAACTCAGAATGAAGAAGAACCTCTTGCTATTAGTAGTGGTCAATTTCAAGAGCTGGATTCCATCTAGGATATAGAAGCGGCAGACTGCTCACTGACACTAAGTGAAGAGTGAAGTGATTTAGAATTAGCATTCGGTTAATAGGTATTTATAATTTTATACACTGTATACTTATTACTATACTTGCTAGATAAATTGATAATGGACTTGATTAAGAATATTTATTATTGAAAATTTGACTCATATTACAAGTAATAAGTATTGTTCATGATTTTTGTAATTTGTAATTTGAATTCATGATTTTTGTAATGTACAATATTCATGAAATTTGAAGTATAATCATATAATTATTAATGTCCTTTTTCATCACTGTAAAGTGTAAACGCCTTGGCCCTCAATGCCTCATAGTCATGTAGCCATGTTATTTCAAGTTTCAACTTCAAGAATCAAGAATAAGATTCAAAACTTAAGCTGGCCTGGTTCTGAAGTTACGCAAACAGTTCATCTGACCCTATCTCAACTTCACTACATGCAAATTAGAGGCCTTTGAACCCTTCTGAAGTTACGGTGATGGACCAATGGTCTTCTTAACATCTCCACTCTCATATAACCTTGTGAAGTCCCACACAAAGCCTTTCGTAACCTCTCAACTGTTTAATCTTGTAACTGATTAACCTTTCCTAAGTTACACCTTTCTACCAAATGCTTCATCACAGCTTCGTAACCGCCAACACAAATGGCCAACAAACCCTTGCGAAGCTCCGTAAACCAACTGTTCTTGACAAAGTGTCAAATATTAATCTATCCATTAACACACGTCACAGTCCATTCCTCCACGCTTTCCACATGGCATGCAACTAACTGTCACTTTCAACATCATTACGTACTGTCACTTTTAACTAAATGTCTCTTTAATTCTGAAGTTACACATGTCGTTAGTCAGGAGTCCCTCAGAAGTTCAGAACCCATCAGCATCCTAACCACTTAACCGTTGAGAAGTTACGAAAAAACTTGACGTTACTTCAGAACATTGCCGATGGTCAAAGCTTCATAATTTCTTAGAAATTGTCATTTGTCAATTTATTATTTGTCATAGTTCATACTCATTAGTCAATTTATTATTTGTCAATTTCCTAATTTCCTAATACTAAAACAGGCTAGTGCGTAACCATAAAGATATTTATTATTTGTCAATTTATTATTTATCAAATAAAGATATATTCATTTAGGCCAGTGCCTTATCCATTGGGCTAATATTGCTTAAAACAGAGGGAACACAAAGGTCTAGAGATGACCTAGTTCATAACCATAAACACAAACACTCAACTCTTTCCTTCTTATTGATAATCCTTGTATAAATCATATGAACATGTATTTCATCTCTAGAGTAGTTTTAATCCAATTCCAAATTAGAACTCAAAACAAAGATACATACACAGGAGTCTCTGATGAACTAAAAAATTTATAGATTCAACATAGAGGAGAGAAAAAGACCTGATAGTGATATTTGTATTAAGTATAATGAACTTGAAATTTATACATCAATGTCAATGGTTAATGAATATGATCAATGATCAGAAAATAAAAACTAACATTGGCATTTGGCAAATTAAACAAATTTGGAAACATTTATTAGAGTGACAACTGGTAGCCTGGATTCTTTAGAATCGGTCTTGATTTGTACCAAAGGTGTATCCACGGTAGGTGAACCACAAACATAAGATACCCTATTCAAATTAATTGACCTCCCTCTATTGTCTCTTCATCTAATACCAGAACTGTCTCAACTACTTCCATCATCCATGTCAATATGGAAAGACCAAGGCTTGAATCTCTTCAATGTTTTCCCACACCACAATTTCCCTCTTTGATGGCCAAGTTACCTCTCTAATTGTATCCAAGTCTTCAAGGCATTTTTTCCACTTGGCATCTATTATGGCTTGAGATTCAGCAACAAACTTATTCATGTCAATCTCCTACTTGTACAATTCATCCACAACTTCATAAAAATTTGAAATGTCAACATCACCAACAAAATAAGAAGCCACCTTTCTAGCATCCAAAATTTGGTTGAAAGAATCAACCCACTCCTACCATTCCTTCAAGTGTTCCTTTGTGTCTACAATATCAAGGATATATCCTTCAAACTCTTTAGCAAAAACCTTAAGCTTTGCCTGAACATTTTGTAACTTGCTAGTGAAAAATGCATACAAATCCTTTACTAATAACACCATTTCCTTAACATCAATTATTTTGTCAAGTAACTCCATTGTTTTCCCATTAGTAAAACTAACCTATCAAAGAATTGCAAGTATGGGCCCCAAGTATTAAATAATGTGGTTAGTACAGACAAGGCATTAAAACACTGAAATTCTATCCCCTGCAAAGAAATGAAAGTACTATGAAGGATTTGAGACTTCCCTTTTAAAATATTTACTCTGTGCAGTAGCACCTTCTTCAAAGTCTCCTTTTCAGCAATTCCAGTATTAGCAGGCTCAAGCTGATCAACGTCCATTAAATTATCTTTTCTATTGCAATTTCTAGAGTGAAGCCCCCCTCATGATCAGTTTGGACCCCTGCATCACAGACCTCTATAAATGCCCTGGACTAATTTTTTAGAGTATTTATTTCATCTTTAAGCTCCTTCATAGTCTTATCCAGGAAAAAATTCTTCTTCAGTTCCTCTTCAAAAAAATTTCTAGTTGCCACATAATCTCTGAATGTCCTGGCTAGCCTGTTCTCAAAGTCCTCAACTACTACTTTATTCATGGAGGATGCATGATATAGGAGATTTTCTATCTTTGATCCTGTAGTGTCCTACAACCTCCATATTAATTGGCTACCCTATGCTATGTCTTGGATGTCAACCAATCTGGGCTTACTAGATTCTGGGGCCACACACCATACTGCTAGTGTCTTAGTGTCCATATTGAATCTGGAACCCCTCTGTAATCCATCAGGGCCAAAAGATTGATAAGCTACAACTTTATCTTGCCTCTCAATTTGGTCAATTAGAAATGAGGACTCCAAGTCCCATCCAGGGATCATAAACATGTCACTTCTCTTTACAAGATCTCTTGCCTCCTCCACAGTTAATGTTTCATTGTTGGGAGAATAGGCCTATAATTTTTCAATCATTTCAATAGTTTTTTCCTGTGATTCCCTTGGTTTCAAAGATAGTGTTAATTCATTATGCTTAACTCTAAAGATAAAAATTTTAAACTCATCAGACTTGATGAATTCATCATCATCTATAAACTCTTTAGCTTGGATGACCCTGTCATCCAATCTAGCTGCAGCCAATTCTAACTCATCCAGGGCCTTTTCTCCCTCATCTTCCATTGATGTCAAAAATCATTGTCTTAAGTCAGCAAAGTAATGGCTATTACCTGGCAGGATTTGTAGTTACTTTTTCCTTTCCTTTTGTGGTACATTCATCAAATTTTGTTTCTTTGACGACCCCTGATAAGATGTTGATGGCTTAGCTTCTTTTGTTTCTACCATAAACACCACATCAGGTTCAATTTCCTTAGGGTTTATTTTATCCTCCTCCTTCTCCTTAGGGATGTCTGGAAATTTAGACATAATATCTTCGTAATTCTCTATACACATGTCAATTCTTGACATGTATTGGAGATTAGGAAAGAAACCAAGGAAGGTAGGGTCTGCCTTTTTCAATTGTTCCTCTACCCTTACAATATTTTTCCATTTACAAGTTCTCTCTTCATAGGTATCTTTCCTAAAAATATTTCTAATAACATCCTCATCTACCATAGGCTGATTTAGAGCCAAATTGTGATTCCTCATTTCTCTTAATGCTACTCTAACGAAGTCTTCTAGGGTCGTACATCTTTTCTTTACCAGAGGGCAATCTGAATTGTCTCAGGAATTCATGGATTTTGTCCACAATATCTTTACCTATAGATAAATCCCCTATTTGGAACCTCCTTGCCAAGAAGGTTCCCTTATGTCTTTTAGGGTCTAAGTGCTCTCTATCCATCATGATAAGCTACCACATGAATTCTACTATTGCCAATCTTTCTGGGACAAATTTTGGTAGTATGTGTGGAGGTTGAGGGCAAGCGTACACTCTTATAATAGTAAAATTCTCAAAAAGAAACATATCACCCCAATTGTGCTTAATGTCATTGACAATTTTAAATGCTAAGGGTCTAAGCAATTTTATAAAATGTAAAGGAAATCTATCCCTCACAATACCTAACATGTTCATTACTGGATCCACAAAATCACTATAAAAAACAATGAAATTAGAGAAATGGTAAGTTCTATGCCATAACCTAGTCCACAGCTGAATCAGAATAGTTCCTCCTACATTCTCAGTCTCATTGATGAACCCTGGGTTGATGTAGCTAATATTTCAATAGAGGATTAGGTACATCAACATGGAGTAGTGATTAAACTTGAAGCTTTTCAAATCAGTCTTTGCATTCATCAACTCAGTGTGCATTACATTGATTATGTGCCCCACATAATCAAATTCCTTGTTGGTGTACATGTCCTGAACATCTGTAGCCATGACAAAAATATCAAGAGTCACTGTCAAACCTCCATCTAGTCCAATAACTTTGTGTAGACCATAGATGGTATTCTGGAAATAGGGAAAGAAAATCTCAATATCAAATGAATCTGCAACCTTCTTTGGTAACAACCCTACCTCTTTCTTTTGTCTAGGAATATGCCTCCTCATAACCCTTCCATGGTAGTAAATTTTCTATCTATTAAATAGGGCCTCCTCTTCTGCTAGGTCAATATCCATGCTCATAGGTCCCTGAAGGTCGAAAGCTTGAATAAAAGTCTCTCTATCTAACATGCAGATTATAGACTTGTCATGCTTGTGGAAAGCTTGTGTCACTAGATTGTATGCTTGAATTAGCACTTTCATGAGGTCTACATCCAAAAATACCTCAAGTACTATCAACTTTCCCAAGTTCCTATTCTATGGGTTTGAAACAGGAGGACCTATAAATCTATTATTATAGAAAAACATGAAGAGCTCATACCCAGTTATGTTTGGGCAGACAACATCCCTAAAAAATGCATAAGGGTCCCTCCATTCATAAGCATTAGCTGATTGCAAATTTGAGGATCCAGGCAACAGTTTCATCCATTCATCAGTGTATATGTTTGGCCTCTTTGTTCTTGAATGCACAACGACACTCTTCTTTGGTACTACAACAACATCAGGAGATCCTTGTTCTACCATTCTTTATGTATACTAAACTCTAAGTATTAAGCTCCTTTTCTATGAATCTGCACTTAAAGCCAAAGGTTTCAACTCTCTGGTTGCTCTTCAACTCTAGAAATTATGGATGCTCTGTGAAGTCACCGAAGTGTGAACTGTATTTAATAACTAACAAGTAACAAGAAAATCACAAGTACAACTAGGCTACCAGCCACCAGACCACCTATTCTATTAAAAATTAAAATCCCATCAAGCAAACATGCATGAAATTAGTAATTACCTTTTTCATAAAAGTGTCACTGTCAACTATCACTTCCAGCATAGATTTGGTAGTGATCCAAGATCAAATAATTAGCATGTTGCCAAAGTGACGCTAATGATACATCTAACCCTAGGTCCCTATTTCAACTTTTCTAAATTGCTAGTTGCAAATCAGGAGCCTTGGCCCTTGGCCGTTTGAATTTGAAATCCCAAAACTTTAGGACTTGCGAAGTCATGCAACACCTTTTTAAAACTTTGAGACTATTAAACTGACCAGAAAAAAAAAACCTTGAGATGTTACGACATAGCCTGGCATGCCACATGACACTTGTACTTCATAACCACCATCACAAATGGTGAAGAAACCCTACCAAAGCTCTGCAAACATTCCATTGTTCAGCACTTTCCATGTGGCATGCAACTTACTCTTTGTCTCTCACTTTTCAACACCTTACAAAGTTACACACGAAGTTATTCAGGACTTCAGAACCCGTAACCATCACAAAAACTTAACCATTGAGAAGTTACAAAATAGCTAGGCATAACTTCAGAACTGATCACCATCATAATAAATTAACCATTGAGAAGTTACGAAACAACCATGCGTAACTTCAGAACCGATCACCATCATAATAAATTAACCATTGAGAAGTTACGAAATAGCCAGGTGTAACTTCAGAATAGAACACCATCATATTAAATTAACCGTTGAGAAGTTACGAAACAACCAGGTGTAACTTCAGAGCTTGGAGTGGGTTCCAATTTATTTAGTATTCTGATTTAGTAATTACAATTTACATATTTTTCAATTTGTAAATAATAAAACTATTGTTCAATTTCATCATTCACGTAACATGTTATTGTATTAGAATTTAGTGTATTGACTATTGAAATTTAAAGTATTAGCAAATAACGCATAAAACTAAAAATAGTAATAGTATTTGAAAAAGAGTCTTCTGACTTCTCAATGTTTCATTTGTATATAGTATTATAGACTATAGTATTACAAACTACAAACTATGAAATTCAAAAACTGGTATACAATATACATAATACTGGTAACTGAATCACTGATTCACTGAATGGTTGTGGTTTCCCCAGAAGGAGAAGTGACAAGCTTCCAACCATTTCCAAAACCAAAATGAAAAGTACATTCGATTATTTCATATTTACAAATTACAACTTACAAGTAACAAAAAATTTCGTAAGATCCACAAAGAAAAAAAGATTAGTTGATGCACAGACCAAAAAATAACTGGATCATCTGATTCATCTCCTCCTGGGACTCCTCCTGGTTGAAGTGATGATTGTAAAAAATGGCACACATCTTTGCCTTGTCATGTTCTACTTCAAGTTTGAACATGTCGCTTTTGTATCTAGCGTAACTAGTAGCATGGTCCCATGCTGCAGACATAAGATGATTTAGGACATCTTGTTGAATCTCCTCCTCCATATCCAGATTTGGTTGGATAACAGATTCTGGGTTCTCATTTGATGATCCCTCAACTACTGGAAGACCCATTCTATCATCCAAGATTCCAAATTTAGAAATTTAGAAAGCGCCCATGTTCTGCAATTCCACTACCGAGGAGTATATAAAGAAAATAATCACCAACTTGCCAGCCACAATAAATTTTGAAGGAATGTTTCACGTAAGGTGGATTTCCTAGGAAAAGGAAATTAATGAACATCGGTAAAGAAAAATTGTAGACATTGTATCCTACGTAACTTGGCTCCGAAGTCGAGAAGAAGAATAATGAATGTTAATGAATCACAACTCATATCCCATAAAATTATCCTTTTTAATGTCTAATAAAAATCTTGGCCTGGATTATGTACCACTCAATTTACACAAATTGCCAACGTTACCTCAGAACCACCATATCCTAGTTGTGATTTTAAATTTTGAACTGACAACTTGGTAGCCGCATTAAATTATGAAGGAATGTTTCATGTAATGTGACTTGGCTCTGAAAAGAAAGATAATGAATGTTTATGATTCATAACTGAGATCTTGTACAAATTAACCTTTTTAATGTCTAATCAAAATCTTGTCATCGTTAAGTCTCATTAATTGTACTTCAATGCTCAATGTCACTGTAACATCATAGCTAAGTTACGCAAACTACCAACGTGGCCTTGGAACCCCCATATCTTACCTACGATCATAACTTCCAAAGTCAAGCACATTGTCAACTTGTCCTTTGCATATCTTCATGGCCTTCAATTGCAAACTGCCCTGGCATAACCGCTGAAGTCATGCATACTGTCAACTTGACCATTACGTATCTTTGTAGCTGTTAGCATCGACCCTCCTTTTAGCTTGCCGAAGCTACGCACACTATCAGCAGTCACCACAAACTATGCCGAAGCTACACAAATGCCAAATTTTCAACCACAAACTTACTTGACCTTTGCGTATCTTCATGGCCTACAACTCTAAACCGCCAACTTAATAGTTGAAGTCATGCACACCATCAACTTGACCATTGTGTATCTTCGTAACCGTTAGCCATCGACCCTCCTTTTAGCCTGCCGAAGCTACGCAAAATGTCCTCACAAATTGGTCATTAGTAAATGACACGTAGCACCCAACTTGACACGTAGTCCTATCACTATGTTTTGAATATTCACCAATTTATATTTTTTATAATATAAATACTATTTTTCATTCGCCAATATATATTTTGGTAGTTCTGAAAAAAAACACAATTTGCCAAGATTTTCCACATAGTTTTAGGGAGCATCAATGATTCGCCAAAATTTTCCACATAGTTTTAGGGAGCATGAATGATTCGCCAATTGAGATTATTTTTTTTTCTTTGAAAAGAAAAAAATTTCGCCAATAAATTTTTTTTTCTTTCTAACTTTCGCCACTTTTTTACACCTTTTTTGAAGGGGGGGTTTCTTAAAGATTACCTAGCTATTGAGTAAATCAATTTCCAAAAAGGTGACTAAGAAATGTTGATAGAAAGATTGAGGGGAATCATGACAAGTGAAGATCGACTTGCCAACATCCCTCGATTGAGTCTAAACAACCCGATCCAAACAAGGTATCCTCCCTAAGTTAGAGTTAATAATTGTATTCTATCACATTACACTTTATTAAAGATGGATTTATGGGAGTCTTCAATGATTAAATGATCATTTAATACTTTAATTAATTCCTTCTAAGCTAATCTCATTTTACCCCAGATATACATTCATTATTAAAAATTACACCCTATGACATAAATAATTGTGTCAACAAAGATTACCCCCTTAATAAAGCTAACTAACACATTTGAATTAAAACAAAAACTATATTAGTATAATTTAATAATGTTATTCCCTATCAATAATGATCTCATATCGATAGGTCATTATCACCCTTCTATTACAACCATAATTTAATTTTGCCTAGTGCATGTTATTTTAAGCAAATACCTTCATTATATTATATTAATATTTTAACCCTCAAAATAACATATATCTCAATCTATTATAATAAAGTGTTAAAAACATATTATTTGATTGTCCCTTTTAATTTAAAAGACTCCACTTTTTAATGATAATAAAATCTAGGTTTAACGACCCATTTATGATACATGTTAGTTTCTGGATTCAATTGTGTGTGTTATTTTAGCATCAATGTTTTGAATCACACTTTGTGATCCATCATCTGGATGAGAGAGTGTAGGAATGGAAAGAAAAATATGCAGACTCAACCTCTCACAAGAGAAATAAGAATGAATGATCCTACATTATCATCAATTAATTTAATTATTCTGCATTATTTCCCTTCAACAATTTACCCATATCAATGAATGATTTATTTGAATTATCATATTTTAGCATTATTTTAATTCTTAATACTACTTGATATTTTAAATCATTAAGTGTCACATTGAATAAAAAAATGGTGGATTATTTTATAGTGGTATTGGTAATCTATTTGAAACTTGTTAATTTTAAACATTACATTTTAGATGTGACAAATGTATTCACCCTTACTTGCAACTATAATAAAATTCCATAAATTTTTTTGTAAATGGAGGCCACATTTATAGTTATTCAATTAATTAATTATGTTATAATAATAATAGATATTTCTTTCAAATCTAGAGATGATATATTATTTATTTTGTCCATACCCACTAAGATTTAGACCCCTTTCAAAAAATCATATTTTATAAAATTAAATCAATTTCCCTCTTAAAGAACATTTGTTATTATTTTATTCTTATTTATTTCTTAACCCTATTTAGGGTTTCTAAGAAACATTTATGAGACATTATCTCAATTGAGAAGCTCATTTTGGTTCTCTTCTATTATGACCTCTCTAAACCCTAACCCTAACCTGAAATTAGGGTTTGGGTGAGGATTATTCCATTACCCCATTTCTTCTTCTTCCTTCATCTCTCAATATTCTATCATTTATTTATTTATTGTGTGTGTGCAAGTTGAAGATGGAGGAGTTTTTTTTCTTGCAAGCTGGGAGAAATGTTTTCTTTTGGCCAAATTTTAATGCAGTGCAGGGTTTTCATGCCACGTTTTTGTATATTGGGATTTTTTTAAATACACACACACACACACACATAAAGTAGAGAAAACTATTTCATAATATATATATATATATATATATATATATATATATATATATATATATATATATATATATATATATATATATATATATATATATATATATATATATATATATATATATATATATATATAGGTATATGTTCATGTGGGTGTGTAAAGAACCCCTAATATGGGTAATGTGGTTTAAAAGGGAAACTGGGTTTTTTAAAAATAAAAAATAGCTTCCTAACATTAAAAGATAAAGAGAGAGAAATAGATTTCCACTTAACTAATATTTACTTGCATTTAAAAAAAAATCAATGTTTACTTTATTCTTTATAAAGATAATTGAAAAATATAATTTTAAACATCTTCTAGGCTTTCATTTAAATATCTCAAAACATTATTGCATAGAATACATGGAGTTTTTATATGGATTTCCTTGTTCAACTATACACTTTCATCCTTTCAACACTTGGAAATACAAAATTCTTTAACCTATACGTTTAGATACAAAATCCAAAACAATAGAAATTTAACATTTGTTCCTTTTTCTTTTCTCATTTTCAACAAGTTTAAATACATGGAAGGCATATTTACTGATATGACATAAACATTTCAAAACTAATAAGGAAACAAGAATTATTTTTGTGAATCACCAGCTTCCTTCCAACATTACATCCATAAAAAAACTTGCAAATAAAATGAAGCTTGACCATGGAGGATCACCTCCCAACCTAGGCCTTTACAAGGCCACCCCTGAGCTAGGAGAACTAGACATTAAACAAGTTACACACAACCAAAAATATGTGCACAACATAATTTACAAATGATACAAACACCAAATCTCCCAACCCAAGTCTTACACACAAGGTCACTAAATGACCCAACTAATGGGGTGAAGGTGGACCAAGTACTTAGGAGGAGAATACCAAAAATATAAATGTGTGAATACCTTCACAAGGCATAGTAAAATCACTTCCTTCTCTACAATGCAAAATCCCACAAAACTTATGGCTCTCTTGGCTACATGATAAAAGTCCCTTATGACCCCCAAATACACAATGTCAACAAGGATCCTATAATCCCTTCCTTTTCCCTCTCCTCCATGAGGAGATACTCTTCACTCACTAAGCTATCCTAAAAACCCTTCACCCCAAGGCTACTCTATCCTCCCAAGGTTGAGTTTCTCCTTGCACTCCCATAAACAATCAAAGCATGAAAAAAAAATGCAACAACATGAAAGACAACACTACAACAACATTTTTTATGCTTCTTCTAAGACTTTCTCCAAGTTTTCTACTTGGGTGTGGATTCCCAACCTCCCTCTTCATTTTTGGGTAGATTCTCTGCTTGAGGCTATGAGTGAGGCTCTTGGGGACTTCCTAATGGTTGATGTGGAATCTAATGATATTTTTCATTCTACTTATGCTAGGATTTTGGTTGATTTGGATTCTTCCAAGGGTCTTCTGGAAAAGATTATGTTGAAGCATCCTAAAGGATCCTAGATCGAATCCTTGGATTATGAAGGACTCCTCTTTAGATGCAGGAAATGTTTTAAAACTAGTCACGTAGCAGATCAGTGTGGATTGGAAAAGGTTAAGAAACATGCTTCTTGGTGGAAAGGGGCCTCTTCCCAACATTACTCTGTTGTGAAGGACTCATCTATCAGGAGCTTTTCTTAGGTTGTTTCCTCTTCTCAGGAGATTGATGAGGCCAATGTGCCTCTTGGGACTGCTATTGGCTCTACTCCGAGAGTTGATTCCATCCTTGGAATGTCTCTTTCTACATATTTAGTTGTTCAGGGCTCTAATGGTTGTGAGGCTTCTACCCCTTCTACTATCATTACTTCACTGGTTCATTCTGGATTGGATGCTCCTGATTCTTCTCCTGAATCAGCTTCTTTGGATACTTTTGGCCCTATCTTGGGACATTCTTTTGTGTCTCAAAACTTGGATGTCTCAGTTCTTGATTCATCTTCTTGGAAGGATTTGGCTAAGAAAGCGGAAGAAGGGTGGACTTCTGTGAAAGGAAAAAAAAAATCTAAACATCTGCCTTCTTTTGATATGTCCCTTCATTCCCAGACAGGAAAGAAATAATTTTTCTTGGGCTTTTTCGTTACGGGTAGTTGGACCTTAATTGGATGTATTTTTCTTTGCTATCTACTGGTTGTTTCAGGGCTGCTCGACTTAATTGTTCTTTTCTTTTATGCAGTGGCTTTTCTTTTTCTAGGTTGTGGGATCCTGTTATAAATTAACCCTCAATGTGGTCTTGATCTGTCCCATGATTGTATGCTTTTTTGAATATCCCTTTTGACCATTTTGTATGGGGTTTCAGGGCCCCTTCAAAACCTATTTTTCCTTAATCAAAACACTACATCACAAGATATAAGCTCATTCATCTTCAAGAAATCTTACTCAAAAATAAAACATAAAAACCATGGATAATATTGCAACCAACCTCTACTCAAGTTATGGAAAATGAAAATTGATGAAGAGATCTCAAGTCTTAAAACCTTCTCCTTTTTTCTCAATTCTTCTCTAACCTTTTTAGTTGTCTCCAAAATTGGAGAGTGGGTGAACAACCCAAAAATTTCTCCAAATGCCCTCTAAAAGACCTCTAAACCTACTTCCTAACCAACTCTAATTAAGGAGGTAGTGTTCAAAAATTCCTCCCCTCCTTTCTTGTCTCCCCTCATAAATGAGATGGAGACCAAAAGTAGTGAAGGGGGGATGGGCTTGACCTCTTCCCACAACCCCAAAAATTCATCACTTCTCAAAATTGGTATTTAATAAGGGTCATGAATGAGTTACGAGAAATAATTTGACCAAAATATAACCCCCAACCCAAGGTATACCAAGTTGGCTTGCTAAAAAAGGTCCTAACTCATTCCAAGGGGCTCATTTAACCCTCTAAAAGACCCACCTAAAGTTTATATATGGGTTCAACATGATTTTACCATACCTGTGGTATTCTAACCAAGGGGTTCACATGGGAATCCTACATGGGACTACCCTAGGTTAGGTTGCAACACCTTCATCATCAAATAGACATGTCATTACCACATATACACATTACAAGTTTCAAGTGACACCATAAAAAATACACAACACAACAATACACAAGGCATGTCCATTTAGGTATTTACATAATTACAAAAATATCAATTATAATTTTAACAAACATACAAGCTTTCACATTTTAAAAAAAAAATCGCATTACATGCAAAGAATTGTCTTTTCAATAGATGCAACCTTGGCTTTACTATCACACAAATGTTTGGTCCTAGTTCTCTGAATAATTTCCATGGTCATTTTCCTACACATCTCAAATCAAGTATTAGTGGTCCAAGAATCATATGCATATAAGATACATGAAAATAACATCATATATTTGTTTTTAATTTAATTAACATCTCTACTTAATCAATTCATAACTTAACTCAATAGAACAATCTACATCTTTCCATTGTATTTTTCTACATGAAATTATATGCACAGATAAATAACATTTACACACTTAACATTTAATTTATAATAAGATCTCATCTCATCATAATTACATTTATTTTTTATTCTCTAGGTAATTAATTCACATAAGTATTTACTTAATTGCATAATCATAATATTCAATTACATTAATTAACCATAATAAAATCATACTACATCATAAGGTCATCATCATGAGTACGAAAAAACATCATATAATAAGGTGCACCAAAAACCAAAGTGATCACATCCTTGTCATAAAGAGTACACATCCGTAATGCATCAAAATAGAGAATCAAATACTAATTCTATCATAAGGATAAAGGAAATTCTATGACAGGCTTGGGGTAGGGCCTCACACCCTCCTCCTTAGGCATATACTTCCTCCTAGAGTTCATCAAAAAGATGGGGGTACTAATATCTCATCTATGTTTCATCCTCTCATGATGTTGTAACCTCATCATAGCAACCCCAATGGACCCTAACCCAGTTTAGCTCTTTACCTCAAAGAGCCACCATCTAGCAAGATAAAATGTGGATGGGTTCCAAAGCCAAATGGTCATCTAACTACACCTACAAGGAATCCCAATCTATGATATGAGACTCATCATAAATATATTTTCTCAATACAAAATAATTAAACACATTATGAATGTGTAACTTGATAGGTGGTAAAGCTAGATGGTAAGCAACTTGTCCTATCCTCTCAAGGATCTCGAAAGGTTTAACAAAGAGAGGTGTGAGCTTAGATCCCTTTCCATAATGGATTGGGCTATTAATAATTCACACTCTCAAGTAAAATATATCATCAATCATATAACTATAATCTATCCTCTTTGCATCTGCATACTTCTTCTACCTATCATAAGCCTCTCTAAGATGCTTCCTAATCAAAAATACCTACTAGTCCATATCATGAACCAAATTTGGCCCAATGGCTATTCTATCCTCAACATGATCCCATCTAAATAGTGTCCTTCATGGTCTACCATACAAAGCCTGATAAGGTGACATATCGAAAGAAGTATGATGTCCATTTTTGTAGGAAAACTCAAACAAGTGTAAGTGCTCCTCCCACCTTGTCTATTGATCCATAACATAAATGTAGAGTATATCCTCTAACACTTGGTTAACCCTCTCTATCTATCCATCCATTTCTAGATGGTAAGTTGTGCTAAAGTTGATCCTAGTGCCCAAGGCTACTTGTAATCCCCATCGAAAGGAAGATGTATAGAGAGAGTCTCTATGAAAAATGATCTTTTGAGGAATTCCATGAAGTCTAACAATATCCTATAAGAACACTTGTGCCACTATTGGAGCTATGAATTTAGTATGAATGGGTGAAAATTGAGCCACTTTGGTCAGCTTTTCAATTGTCACCATGATGACATCATGGTAGTGAGATGTCATAGGGAGAACAATAATGAAGTCCATAGAAATAGTGTCCCACTTCCACTCAGGTATCTCATGGATTTGAATAAATCTACCTAGATGGAGGTGTTTCCTTAACTCTCTGACACTCAAGGCATTGGGCTACTAAATCTACAATGTGTTGCCTCATGCCCATCCAATGATACAATTGTCTCAAATATTCATGCATCTTATTGACCACATGATGTGCTGCATAAGGTGCTCTATGAGCCTCTAACATAATTAAGTATCACAATTCCCCAGAAGAAGGTACATACATGTTCCCTCTATGGCATAATAGTCCATCATACTCCAATAAATAATCAACATACTTTCCCTCTAGGGCCTTCTGAGATCAAACCACCTCAAAAACCTCTGCAAACCACTCATCCTCATGCAAGTGATGCAATATGTGATCCCTCAAACCTGTGTCTATGGACATAGAATATACCTCATGACATCTCCTACTCAGTGCATCTATGACTACATTCTCTTTCCCCTTGATGTATTAGACATAAAATCATACTCTCAAAGGAACTCCATCCATTTCCTTTGATGAGCATTAAGGTTTGGCTAAGTGAATATGTATTGCAAACTATGGTGATCTGTATGAAGCTCAAACCAATGTCCTAAGAGGAAGTGTTTCCATTTCACTAGAACATGAACCACTGTTGCAAGCTCAAGGTCATGGGTAGGTTAGTTAAGCTCATAAGTCTTAATTTTCCTAGACTCATATGAGATGGCTTGACTATCATGCATTATTACAACTCCTAAACCATCCAAGGAAGCATCTATCTAAACCAAAAAAATTGCTAAAGGATCTGGCACAACAAGGATAGGTGCATTGGTAAGTGACTTCTTGAGTTCCTAAAAGGCCCTCTTGCAATTCTCTATCCACTCAAACTTTTTTCCCTCTCTCTAAAGGGATGTAATAGGGTGTGCCACTTTAGATAACCCCTCAAAAAAGATTTTGTAATATCCTACTAATCCGATGAAGCTCCTGGCCTTAGTCACAGTGGTTGGCATTGGCTAATCAATGATGGCTCTGATCTTTGATGGGTCAACTAAGATCTCATCACCTAAAATAACATGTCCAAGGTAATGGATCTTGGATCTAAATAATGCACATTTTGACAAGCTATCATACAAATGATTATCTCTCAAACATTGGAATACCTATCTCAAGTGTTCCTCATGATCCTCATCATTTAGAGAATATATCAATATATCATCTAGGAACACAATCACAAATTGATCAAGAAATTTTTGGATACCCCATTCATAAGACTCATGAATATAGCTCGAGAATTCATAAGACCAAATAGAACAACTATGAACACATAGTAGCCATATCTAGTACGAAAAGAGGTTTTGTGTAAATTGATCTCCACAATCCTCAACTGATGGAACTTGATCTCATATCTATCTTTGAGAATACCTTGGCTCCCTAAAGCTGATCAAATAAATCATAAATCCTAGGGAGAAGATATCGGTTCTTAATAGTTAACTTGTTCAACTATTGGTAATCTATATATATCTAAAGAGATCCATCCTTCTTCTTAATAAAGATGACTTGTGCACCCCAAGGAGAGATGATAGGGAGAATGTGTCATTCCTCTAAAACCTCCTCTAGTTGAATCATTAAGCTCATTAGTGGTCATTGTATATAGCACTCTTGAAACTAGCATAAATCCTGGTACAAGATCAATATGAAAGTCAACTTCTCTACGGGGAGGCATGTTGGGTAGCTCAAAAGGAAACACATCTGCAAATTCTTGAAGAATAGGATAACACTACTACATTTGGGGCCAAATTTCAACCGCCATTTGTCAAATTTGCAACGCTCATTTGTCGAAATTTTGACACATGAGTCCGTCGCCATTTTTGTGTAGAAGATTATGACAGAAGACCTACCTGTCAGTTTACCAACACCTTCTCACATCAAAAAGTTGCAAATGAAAATAGCTTCAAAATGGAATTTCTAGCAGTTCATCCATCAGAATTCTGATAACAAGACCTATCATAAATATACAATCTCTGTTGGAACTGACTGTCGAACCATATTAATTCTGACGGTATAACTATTGGAATACCAACAGTTACCATCATATTATGATAGATCTACCTATCAGTGATATGGCCTCATTGTCGAGAGTTCTGTCAAAAATGTTCTCTTTACGACACTTAAACTGTCAGAATAGCGACAGTTATGCACTATTCTCCAACAGGTTTTCCTGTCGAACGTATAGCATTACTATCACACTAAATGTCAAAAATTATTTTTTTCTGACATTTTGTCTATTGAATGCATAGCACTTCTATCAGAATTAATTATGAATTGTCAAAAAACTGACAGATAGGCACATTAAAGTTAACACAGCTCAAGAGACCATCATAGGTTGTCTCTTTCTTCGGTCTATATTATTGACAGAATGTTTTACCTTTCATTAGCTCATCAAATCTGGGGATTTGAAAGAATTTAATAGAATATTTTCATGACAACGTATATTATTTAAGTTGACGTTGCATGAATTTATCTACTTCACACACTTGTAGACTATGAGGACAGTGATAAAGAAGCATTGCCATGGGAGGAGATGCTTCTTTATCGCCGTCTTCATAGTATACAAGTGCGCGAAGTAGATAAATTCGTGCAACGTCAACTTAAATAATATATGTTGTCATGAAAATATTCTATTAAATTATTTCAAATCCCCAGATTTGATGAGCTAATGAAAGGTAAAACATTCTGTCAATAATATAGACCAAAGAAAGAGACAACCTATGATGGTCTCTTGAGCTATGTTATCTTTAGTCCTAGCTACTTGTCGATCATCGAGAATAATCACCGCCTTGCATTTATGCACACTGTATAAATTGAGAACAGTCTCACAAAAACATTTTACACTTGTACATCTCATCAATACTGGAGGCCTAAAGTAATTTTATATGATCACTAGCACATTTTGTGCATGGATGAGAAAACACTATCCAAAGTTTCTAGATAACCATTTTTGAGAAGAGGAATGAGTGGAGGCCAAAGAAGGGATAATTGTGAAGGTTTTATAGATGTAGGTTACTAAATCATCATCTCTACACTGGTACTCAATCTGGCCTCCACTCCATATACGTCTTCTCAAAATCTAAAAACTCTCCATCATTGATTCTCGTCATTTTTTCAGCATCTCCATGGAATGAGACCTTAAATTATTGAGCTTCTCTTTGTTTTGAGAATAGTTTAACATTCTCTACTTAACAAGGCCAACCACGTAAAGGTGGAAGCTCACCTAGCCCCTCCTAGGAGCCTCTTATGACCCTTTGCAACATTTTGAGACCTCTAAGATGTATTCTTAGGGATCGTAAACGGTCGTAAAGGGTCATAAGGGGTCCTGGGACACAACAACTGAGAAACATAAATGTAGGCATCATGGTCACAATTTTTTGGAGACACAAAATAATTGAGTTGTTTTCCGAGATGATGCAAAGTAGTGGTTGCTTTGCATCATCTGGGAATAGCACTCAATTATGTTTTGTCTCCAAAAAATTGTGACCATGATGCCTACATTTATGTTTCTCAGCTGTTGTGATATGTACATCACAGTCTGTCATTGTTGCAATAGCAGAGCCTATATTCCACAACAAAAAGGAAGACATCTTTTTAGCCTAGGTCTCGATCCTACCCCAATTGTTGAAGGATCCAGGGCTAGGCTCGAAAGATGTCTTCCCATTCTGTCTGCAACATTGTGTCCATCCATGATCTCAGGAACATCATCATCTTTCCACTCTTCATTTGCCAAAATATATCGCTTCTTCAAGCTTGCAGAGTAATCTTATTAATAAAAGAACTCTTGCCAACATTAGGGTACCCACAAATCAAAATAGTTGATGTTATTGGTGCTTGTGCTCAAGGATATTGATTCACTATTTTGAAATGGCCAAATCATTTTTATTTTAATTGTAGAGAAAAGGAGTGGGAGAAAATGAGCGAGTGAAAGCTGATTGAGAGCGAGAGAAGGCATTGCATTTTATTTGATCATAAATGCTCTCTGAAATGACCAATCATGTTTTCTATTCAATTCCTTTTGGTGTTTTTATTTCCCATATTCAATAGATAAAAATCATGGTGGTAGCCACTTAGCCATCTTTTTGATGTTCGAGGTATTTTACAAAGATACAGGTATGTGGATTTATCGTTCAATTGCTTGCAGTTATTGGTCAAATGCAAATATTTTGTCATGTTGCAAGGGCAAGATATCAGTTTGGTGTTTTTGGTTTATGTTAAAAGTTGATTTGGTAAAATCCTCAAAAAACACACTACATGTTCTAAAATGTAAAGAAGTTGAATGTTAAATGTAAGATATATATCTCATCCATAGTAATCAAAAGAAAGGACATGAGACTTATAAGGAGATTTACCAAAACAAAAATATAAGTGAATAGGAAACATGGATTGGTACCTTATGAATTGGTTTTTGAGGTGCAAAATCTTCATCAATCTCCTCGGAACAAGATCCCTCCTCATGAAAAATTCATTTAACACAAAAAACAAATCTACAAAACTGAACCAATGGCATGTTTAGAACAAAGAAATAGATTGATAATAATATGCTGAAAATTGTATTATGTTTAATACACGCAAAAGGACCAGTCCCAACAATTCTTAAACATACTTTATCTGATATGATAATAATATGCTAATTAAATTGATAAAGGTGTTACCTACATTTAATCTTCCAATTACTAATTACACAAAAAACAAATTTACAAAATTGAACCAATGACATGTTCTTCGTATGTGATTTCTTCATCTTTCGAGCCTTTGTCATCATATTCGACCGCAAATTTCAAATGCATTGCATTTTATTTGATCATGAATGCTCTCTGAAATGACCGCATTCTACTGGTGTTGTGTCCTAGCCCGTGCTTTATCTCCATTATTTGATGTTATTGGTGCCTGTGCTCAAGGATATCGATTCACTATTTTCAAATGTTTGGATCATTTTGGTCATGACTGTTCCTCTAGTACACAGTCAAGAAATGTAACTGTCTAATGATTATATGTAATGTTGAATGGATTAAATGCTTTATTCTTGGTAGAAGTGAATGGAAGGAATAGTGTTGGTGTTAGGTTTCATTTATTATTGAATTCAATTGTTTCAAAGATGTGTTGAGGAGTTTGCTCCTTGTTTAATGTTAACTGTTCTTGCACAATCCACTCATACAACAGTGAAATGCTATGTGATTGAAAATTTCATACAACTAGTCCTTTGGCATGTATTAAATACAATCGTCACTTATTGAATGCTTTGGAGACTACTAGTTTGACTGTCCATGTTTTACCAGTGACTGAGATTCATTAAAGGATACAAAACCCTTCATTTTGGGGTTATTGTGTGTGGATTCAAATGTAGGTTTGATTTGGTTAATATTTAGAAGAGATCAATAAAGTATTTAAAGACAATCTTAGATGTTTGGAGAGGTTTGAGAGGCACTTATAATGACTGTACCCTTACAAACAGTGGCATAGACTGATTTTACTAAGTTTCCTTTCTCTATTTTGAGGTTTCCTTTCTCTGTCGTAGGGGTACAGTCAGAGGGTTCATTGAAAAAATGATCCTTTGAATGGTTACTATGAATATGAATGATTTGATATAGTATATTGCTCATTTTACTTGAAGTTTGGAATAGCTTGTGCAAGGGTGAAAGTAGTTTTGGTCATTTTGGTCATGACTATTCCTCTACACAGTCATAAAATGTAACTGTCTAAATATTATATGTAATGTTGAATGGATTAAATGCTTTATTCTTGGTAGAAGTGAATGGAGTTTCCAAGATGTGTTAAGGAGTTTGCTACTTGTTTAATGTTAACTGTTCATGCACAACCCACTCATACAATAGTGAAGTTACAAAATTGAACCAATGGCATGTTTACAACAAAGAAATAGAATGATAATAATATGCTGAAAATTCTATATATTCTATTTAATACATGCCAAAGGACCAGTCCCAAAAATTCTTAAACATACTAGTTATCTATTATGATCAATTGTTAATAAAGGTCTAATTCTGTAGACTACTAGCACGAAGGAAGATTTGACCTAGCCAAATTTTCCTTTTAACACACAAAAAAAATGTGTGATAACTATGTCTACTCCAACCTTAATTGTTTAAGAATTCATCATATCAGATAAAGTATGTTTAAGAATTGTTGGGAGTTCTATTAGACCTTTGTTGTAAACATGTCATTGGTTTTCAAATGTTTGGATTCATGTTTGTTGATATTACTGGCATATATGTTTAATGATGCCATTGTATATTGTTGTCACTAAAATGATCACATTCTACTGGTGTCGTGCCCTAGCCTGTGCTTTAACTCCATTATTCAATGTTATTGGTGCTTGTGCTCAAGGATATCCATTTTTTTGAAATGTTAACTATGGTTATCAAATGGACAGCCCATGAGCTTCTAGCTAGGTGTCATTTGTATTGATAGCTTAGGGCATCAAATGTATTGTATCATTGATAGTTGAGACTTTGTTAAAAGGAAACAGGACAAAGAATGATTCTGATTTAGTTTCTCTATTTTGATCTCTAAGTGGCTTACAACCCTAGAGAAGTAAATGTAGATTTACAAATGCAGTTGTAGGATACATAGCAGCCGATAATTCACAAGAAATCCATGCATCCAATTTGAATAGAAATTAATACAAAGAAATAGGGTCCTCCAATGGCCCAATCATTCGGACCTTGACTATCCCCTCAACTAGTGACCCTTCAAAACTGGGTTATCATGCAATCAATGAATGATCCTTCATTCTCCTGGTCTACCCTGCATCCAAACATATTGGAAATACACAATACAATGATAACAAGTCTTTCAAAATCCCCCTTCCCTCAAGGGACACTATCAACCATCCCTTCCACATAGCATTTCACTATTGTATGAGTGGATTGTGCAGGAACAGTTAACATTAAACAAGGAGCAAACTCCTCAACACGTCTTTGTTGTAAACATGCCACTGGTTCAGTTTTGTAAATTTGTTTTTTGTGTTAAATGCATTTAAATGGAAAATTAAGCATAGTAATAATATGCTTAATCTATTAGTAATTGCAGATTAAATGCCCATAACACATTTACCAGTTTAGCATGTTATTATAAGATACTAAAGAAGACCTACTATTTGTTAGAGAAATCTTCACTGTCCCCCACAATGAAGACAATGAAGATTGACCTCCTGCCCCACAAAAAAGAACATTGTAATAAGAATAAGATATAATATAGAGTTAGAATAAACTTTGAACAAAGACATGTAATGCTTAAGTTAATGATCTAAAAAGATGCAAATATAGGAATTGAAAAAGAAGATAGTGCCAAGAAACATTTTCACAAATATGAAATGTGAGGAAAAGTAATAACATTAACAATGCCAAGATTCACAGCATTAAATTTCACCTGTGGATGAGTTTCTGTAGTGGATTGCCCAGCATCAAAAATATGTTGAGTTGCATTTGAGCTATAACTAAGAGTATCATGTGGAACAGACCCTAAACTTTGAAAGCGTTCTCCAACCTGGCAATTCAAAATTCAATCTAGGCAAGCATCAATAAGTGAAATAAATTATAGACATCAACATCAACATCATCATAATCATTAGAAATAAACTTTAAAGACATATTTTGGATAGTGTTATGTTTTTTGAAATTTTTTGTGATGCTTCTAAACTTTAAAGACATATTTTATGGCTTAATGATAACATAGATTAGTGTTTTGTTTTCTAATGGAATGTTGTTGATCATTCATGGTCTTGAAGAAAATTTTGATTATTTTGACTCTCAAGTCTTGACGTTGTTTCTCAATGTGATATAGACTGACCACAAGATGGTTCAGTTGGTCCTCTCTTTCTGTTTAATCATTTGTCTTCTTCATGGTGTAAGTGTTCATTAATATTCATTAATGGTGGGCGATGATTCCTTGGTAATAAAGGCATTGACAACATTCATAATCATATAGCTCTTTACCTGATCTAGTCACATCATCAACATTGAGGTCAGATTGTCTACCCTCAGCCTCAACCTCAACCTGCTCATTAACAACGGCCTCTACACTCTCTACAGCTGCAATACAAATTGTTACATTAATCTAGACACCAATTGCAATTAAATTTGTATTACTACACCAATCAATTTAAGATGTTTACTTGTATTATTGTGATGCATGTCCTCATTGTCATCAACATGCACAGGTTGTGTATGGAAAGAATCAGCAGGATCCAAAGTTTCTAGATAACCATTTTTGAGAAGAAGAAAAAGTGGAGGCCAAAGAAGGGATAATTGTGAAGGTTTTCTAGATGTAGATTACTGAATCATCATCTCTTGTTGATATATTTCAGATTCTACTCTGGAATGAACAAACTATAAAGATCTAACACAACTAAACATAGAATAAAGTAAACAAGAAGGGATAGAAGATACCTGGATATCAACCAAGTATACTCCAATCTATATGCCTCCAACTGTACTAACAAAGGTGCTGAGGAGAACCTGATTAGTACCTTAGTGTTAGTGTATTGAGGAAGAGTCCAGTCCTAACAGAGGCTTCCAGCCCTAATCAACTCCCAGTTAACATTGCCAATAATTGTTGGTTGTATGGATCAGATCATAATCTGATCTTTATTCATGCTTAGACTTGTTCTTATCTATTAGCCAAAGCTGCTTATCTTTCACACCAATATATGTTGATCTAAGTTTTCTTAAGGTAGAGAATCAAGGTTTTGGGGGAGGGAAGCACATTATGTTTTTGGTGCTTCTCTCCCTAGAATCCAACACCATATATATATGAATTGAATTATCTTCAAGAGGGCCGACCTGGTCTTATTAAATATATTTAATGTTAAAGCCAAGAGGTCGACCTTGGGCCCTTAACTAATTCAACCAACACATATATATAAATGAAATAATAATCTCCTTATTATTATAAATTGCACAAGGGAATTTATTTGATTAGTTTGATCTTGGCCGAAAGGCTATAATTATTAACACTCTGCACTGGTACTCAATCTGGCCTCCACTCCATATACGTCTTCTCAGAATCTAAAAACTCTCCATTGTTGATTCTTGTCATTTTTTCAGCATCTCGATGGACTGAGACCTTAAATTATTGAGCTTCTCTTTGTTTCAAGAATAGTTAAACATTCTCTACTTAATAGGGCCAACCAAGTGAAGGTGGAAGCTCATCTAGCCCCTCCTAGGAGCCTCTTATGACCCTTTACAACATTTTAATACCTCTAAGATGTATTCTTAGGGATTGTAAATGGTCATAAAGGGTCATAAGGGGTCCTGGGACACAACAGCTAAGAAACATAATTGTAGGCATCATGGTCATAATTTTTTGGAGACAACGTAATTGAGTTGTATACCCAGATGGTGGAGAGCAACTCCTGCACCTCCAATTCCAAGTTGACTACATGTATTGCTCATGCATACAAGGTCCTCCAATAGATGTATTCAACTTGGAATTGGGGGTGCAGAAGTTGCTCTACACCGCTTGGGTACACAACTCAATTACGTTGTCTCCAAAAGATTGTGACTATGATGCCTACAATTATGTTTCTCAGCTATTGTGAAATCTACATTTATGTTTCTTAGTTGTCGTGTTTATGTGCATGTTTTTTATGTATTTTGGATAGTAAGTCTAATTTAATTTATTCATGGACTAAGACCTTAAATCATGTAATGAGGACGCTTAGAACACTAGTATATGCAAATTTCATTATTTAATAATAAAAATCTATTAAAATGCTTATACCTTCTCCCATTTGTTGGTGTAATTCCTCTTTGAGTATCCCCTTTCTCCTTTGCATCCAAAATGAACTCATTCCAATCCCTCACTGGAATAAAGGGAGGACGCTCAAACTTTAGCAAGACTTCATACACGCAACGTTCTTAGATTACGTTCAATGCATTATTTACATTTGTAAATCAGCATTGTGTACAAATCTATAGATGGTGCGTGTTACGAAGTCATGCTCAAGGTTGAAAATGATAGTCAATCCATAGTCAAGGTCAAGGAACAAATGGAACAACCAAGAAAACACTATACATTAAATCATGTGATTGATAGTAGATTGGGGCTCACCTGAGCCATAAACATGAAGAATTATTCTAAAAAAAGATGTAAACCATATATATGTGCACTTGAGGCAAAGAGAAGTTACGTCATATCCATATTAAAATATTAGTTACAATATGAAAATACTAAACTAACTAATTCCTAAGTTCATCTCTGCATATGGTCGCAACAAAGATATGCGATTACAATACAGAGAAGGCATCATAAAAATATAATTTCAGAATTTGCCCTAACCTGACACATTTTGCACTCAAATCCTTCATCGCGGATAAGTGGAGATGGGTGGATAGATGCAGATGAGTTGTCATCGACCCAACTAAAGTATCCACAGCCATTATTTCCCTATGATGCCCAGTCTACATTAGTTCTTATATTATAATGAATAGTATTTACATTAGAAACATTAAATATATACACATTAGAAACATTTTTTCTATTTGGGCAGCACCAAAATTGTCATCCAGGGTTGTTCGATGTCCATAAAGTCTTCAACACACACTGCCCACCACCACATCGATAGTTTGGCACATTGGCAAGAGTCATCGAGCCTATATATCAATAATGCACTGCACCATCATTACTACATTTATTATTTTTATATGAAATACACCAAGGAGTACCATCAGAAATATTAACCATTTACAATAATGAAAAGTAAACCTAAATCAAATAGCTCATTTTTTTATCAGCATGTGTAGTCTCTGTGTATATGAAAAATGAAAGAAATATGAAGCTGAAATAAAATAGTGAACAAAATTGTATTTGATCCACATAGACTGAATGAAATATACCATCCAAAGAAGGTGACAAAATCCTACCACGAAGCACAGAAAAAGGAAATAAAAAAGGGACAAAAGACAAGAAATAAGAGAAATCATTACGACTATAGAAAAATCATTTATACTACAATTAAAAAAAGAAACACTCTTTGTCAACAATTTTCAAAATCATTAGGACTATAGAAAAATAATTAAGACTATACAAAATCAAATTTTAGAAATGGATGGTTCTGATGCTTTGCCATTACAACAATTGAGCATTCATCATTTGGTATTGTGTGCTCCATTTAAGTATGTCAACAATGTTCAAAATCCTGTCACCAAGCACAAACAAGAAATAAGAAAAATCAAGTTCTATAAATGGACAGTTCTGATATTGCTTTGCCATTACAACAATTGAGCATTCATCATTTGGTACTTCTTGGTGTATTCCATTTAAGTTTTTCAGCTTTCATGTTTATGTGCATGTTCTTTATGTGTTTGGCTTCTCTCCCTCGCAAGGGATATGTCAATAGGTAATTGATTTGAAAGCATAATGATTTGACTATTCCAAGTAATGTTTTTAATCCTTTGAAGTTTCTCATGATCCTTATGTAAGTTGATTGGATTAAGCAATTTGGGGATCCAATAGGACTTTAGGGGAGTTCAATAAATGTTTTGGAAGACTTAGATGAACTATTAGCATGACTGTTCCTTCATCTACAATGAGTTAGACTGAATTTGCTAAGTTTTTCCTTTGTTTTGAAGTGTATTTTGTAATCTATTTCCTTTCCATGGACCCAAAGACCTAGGACCCATGGAAAAAGGATACTAACAATGTATTATACAACTCTAATGCTTTTGACTTGTAGAGATTTGAGAAAGTAAAGAGAACACTGGCTATGTTTAATGTTAACTGTTCCTGCACAATCCACTCATACAATAGTGAAATGCTATGTGATTGACAATTTCATACAACTGGTCCTTTGGCGTGTATTAAACCGAATAGAATTTTTAGCATATTATTATCATTCTATTTCTTTGTTTTAAACATGTCATTGGTTCAGTTTTAATCTACTGGTGTCGTGCGCTAGCCCATGCTTTATCTCCATTATTTGATGTTATTCATTGTTTTGAAATGATGACTGTGGTTATCAAATGGGAAAAATAGAAAAAAAAAATTGTACACAAATTTTTTTTTACAAAACTAAACCAATGGCATGTTTACAACAAAGAAATAGAATTATAATAATATGCTGAAAATTCTATTTTGTTTAATACATGCCAAAGGACTAGTTGTATGAAATTGTCAATCACATAGCATTTCATTGTTGTATGAGTGGATTGTGCAGGAATAGTTAACATTAAACAAGGATAAAACTCCTCAACACATCTTGGAAACCATTGAATTCAATAATAAATGAAACCTAACACCAACACAATTCCTTCCATTCACTTCTACCAAGAATTCCAGCACAAGCACAAGCTATTCCAAACTTCAAGTACAAGCTATTCCAAAATTCAAGTAAAATGAGAAATATGCTATATCAAATCATTCATATTCATAGTAACCATTCAAAGGATCATTTTGTCAATGAACCCTCTGACTGTACCCCTGCGGTAGAGAAAGGAAACCTCAAAATAGAGAAAGGAAACTTAGTAAAACCAGTCTATGCCGATGTTTGTGAGGGTACAGTCATGATAAGTGCCTCTCAAATCTCTCCAAACATGTAAGATTGTCTTTAAATACTTTATTGATCTCTTCTAAACATTAACTAAATCAAACCTACATTTGAATCCACACACAATAACCCCAAAATGAAGGGTTTTGTATCCTTTAATGAATCTCAGACATTGGTAATGCATGGACAATCAAACCAGTAGTCTCCAAAGCATTCAATAAGTGACTGGATTTTATTTAATACACATCAAAGGACTAGTTGTATGAAATTGTCAATCACATAGCATTCCACTATTGTATGAGTGGATTGTGCAGGAACAGTTAACATTAAACAAGGCACAAACTCCTCAACACATCTTGGAAACCATTGAATTCAACAATAAATGAAACCTAACACCAACACTATTCCTTACATTCACTTCTACCAAGAATAAAGAATTTAATCCATTCAACATTACATATAATCATTAGACAGTTACATTTTCTGACTGTGTAGAGGAATAGTCATGACCAAAATGATTAAAACTACTTTCACCCTCGCACAAGCTATTCCAAAATTCAAGTAAAATGAGCAATATGCTATATCAAATCATTCATATTCATAGTAACCATTCAAAGGATCATTGTGTCAATGAACCCTCTGACTGTACCCCTGCAGCAGAGAAAGGAAACCTCAAAATAGAGAAAGGAAACTTAGTAAAATGAGTCTATGTTGTTGTTTGTGAGGGTACAGTCATGATAACTGTCTCTTAAACATCTCCAAACATGTAAGAATGTCTTTAAATACTTCATTGATCTCTTCTAAACATTAACGCATGGATAGTCAAACCAGTAGTCTCCAAAGCATTCAATAAGTGAATATGAATGTTTGAAAACTTTCCTCTCAACTTCCCCAACCACTCCTAATCGGTTAGAGGGATTAGTTGAGTGTTTAGACACTAAAAATTCTTAAACATACTTTATTTGATATGATGAATTGTAATATCAACAAATGTGAATCCAAACATTTGAAAACAATGAATCGATATCCTTGAGCATAAGCACCAATAACATCAAATAATGGAGATAAAGCATGGGCTAGGGCACAACACCAGTAGAATGTGGTCATTTTAGTGAGCATTCATGATCAAATAAAATGCAATGCATTTGAAATTTGTGGTCGAATATGATGCCAGAAGCTCGAAAGATATTGCCCGTCAAAGATACCAATCAAAGATGAAGAAATCACATACCTTCTCTCGTGCTCAGCTTGCACGAAGGAAGATTTGATAGCCAAATCTTCCTTGTACCACATGAAGGACATGTCATTGGTTCAGTTTAGCATGTTATTATCATATCAGATAAATTATGTTTAAGAATTGTTGGTAAGGATAGGAATAGTGGAGATTCTAGAAATATCCCTCTAATCAATTAGGAGTGGTTGGGGAAGTTGAGAGGAAAGTTTTCAAACATTCATATTCACTTATTGAATGCTTTGGAGACTATTGGTTTGACTGTTCATGTGTTACCAGTGACTGAGATTCATTAAAGATTACAAAACCCTTCATTTTGGGTTATTGTGTGTGGATTCATCCGCTTTAGCCAGGAAGATCAAGAAGATGGGGTAGGAGGACATTGTGGTAGAAGAAGTATTTAAAGAAGCAACAAGAAGCAATAGAAAATTTTTCAGGACTTTGGAACAACATTTCAGAATCCATGAATGGTATGGATAAGGTGACCTTCATTCTTGGTCGTGACTTCAATGAAACATTGGATATGGCTGATAAGAAGAAGGGTCACTTGTTGATAGTGTTCCTTGAGGGGAGGGGGATTGTGAAAGACTTGTTATCATTGTATTGTATATTTCCAATATGTTTGGATGCAGGGTAGACCAAGAGAATAAAGGATCACTCACTGATTGCATGATAACCTAGTTTTGAAGGGTCACTGGTTGAGGGGACAGTCAAGGTTTGGATGTTCATAGTAATTCATTGAGGGAAGGGGGATTGTAAAAGACTTGTTATCATTGTATTGTGTATTTCCAATATGTTTGGATGTAGGGTAGACTAGGAGAATGAAGGATCACTCACTGATTGCATGATAACCTAGTTTTGAAGGGTCACTGGTTGAGGGGACAGTCAAGGTCTGGATGTTGATAGTGTTCCTTGAGGGAAGGGGGATTTTGAAAGGCTTGTTATCATTGTATTGTGTATTTCCAATATGTTTGGATGCAGGGTAGACCAGGAGAATGAATGATCACTCACTGATTGCATGATAACCCAATTTTGAAGGATCACTAGAAGAGGGGGGAATGAAGGATCACTCACTGATTGCATGATAACCCCACCAAGCATTCTTTCCTTTAAGTTTCCACAATATCTCAAAATATGATCATTATTCTTTACTTTCTTCTATATGCTATTCTTTCTATGGTTTTGTTATCTCATAAATATATCAAAAACATTTTAGATGTGCATATAAAAGTAAAATATTGTCCTTCAATTGTTCCACATTGAAGCATTTCCTCTTGGGATTATTCTCTTCGTTTGTACAATATCTATAAAAAATGGTTCCCATATTTCTTCAAGATCTATTTTAATCTTTATACTATAATTTTGATTAGATTTGACCAATAGTTGATTTCATTGGTATTTTATAGCATATACTCCTAATGTGAAATGTGGAGAGAAAGAAAGAGACACACTAGGTATGAATTACACGATATACCCATCATCACTTAGCACTTAAATAATAAATTATGGACAGGGAACAACCCCCTAACTTCTAGATGTTTGTTTCATGTTGGCCTCTTATTATATGCAAAGGTAGGCCTGTCTTAGGCTAACAACCACAGTGTAGGGGCCATAAATTATGGATCCCAAAATAGTGCACACTTGTATTAAATTAGGCTCACTATACTACAAGGGAATGGAAACCATGCAATAGTGCCTCATGGGGATGGAAGCAACCCTTCACCAAGAAGATGATTGTGTCTGCAATATTTACTAGAGGCAAAGAACATAATTTGGTTCCAGCAATTACTCCTAGAAGATAATGGCACCCACAAAAAACTTGGAAAAGATAGCACTCACTATATCTTTTATCACTCTTTTAAAGCTGGGACAATAAATCTCAAAGATTGATCAACGAATTCTTGAACACAAAGAACCATTGATAGTTATGATTCATGTGTACAATAGCCAACAACCAGTTGTTCCAATCATGGTGTCCAATAATTATGTTAGAAAAAGCATCTAAAAATCCCTTACACAACCATAATAGATTCAAACCATGAACCGTAAGAACCTAACAATGGGACTAAGAAAGATACAGCCTAAACAAATCTTGATCATATTCCACCCTATTGTAAGGCCCAAGAAGTAACTCTATCTTAAAGCTACACATTCCTCTAGATGAAGCTCAAAGGTTAGGTAGCTGAAGCATAGAAATACTTGAATGAATATAGGAATAATTTGATGTACAATCATTTGCTAGCTTGGTTTGTGGGTTTTCCACATAATATTTTCCCTTTAACCACATTTATAGTTTGAGAAAATCAGAAAAAATTGTTTCAGATTTATATTATCCTTTTGAACTAGCACACTACCATCAAAATGCATAATCATTGGTCATATCAAGAAAATTCCTATTGATTAGTAGGATATCCTTATAAAAATTTGATGCATGGATTTCTTGTGAATTATTGACTGCTATGTATCCTACAACTATGAAAGGAATAGTGTTGGTGTTAGGTTTCATTTATTATTCAATTCAATGGTTTCCAAGATGTGTTGACGAGTTTTCTCCTTGTTTAATGTTAATTGTTCCTACACAATCCACTCATAAAATAGTGAAATGCTATGTGGAAGGGATGGTTGATAGTGTTCCTTGGGGGAAGGGGGATTTTGAAAGACTTTTTATCATTGTATTGTGTATTTCCAATATGTTTGGATGTAGGGAAGACCAGAAGAATGAAGGATCACTCACTAATTGCATGATAACCCGATTTTGAAGGGTCACTGGTTGAGGGGACAGTCAAGGTCTGGATGATTGGGCCATTGGAGGACCCTAGTTCTTTGTATTAATTTCTATTCAAATTGGATGCATGGATTTCTTGTGAATTATTGGCTGCTATGTATCCTGCAACTGGATCCATAAATCTGCATATACTTCTCTAGGGTTGTAAGCCACTTAGGGATCAAAATAGAGAAACTAAATAAAAATCATTCTTTATCCTATTTCCTTTTTAAAAAGTCTCAACTATCAATGATACAATACATTTGATGCCCTAAGCTATCAATACAAATGGTGCCTAGCTAGAAGCTCACAGACTGTCCATTTGATAACCACAGTCAACATTTCAAAAAAATGGATATCCGTGAGCACAAGCACCAATAACATCGAATAATGGAGTTAAAGCACAAGCTAGGGCATGACACTAGTAGAATGCAGTCATTTTAGCGATAGCAATATATAATGGCATCATTAAACACATATGCCAGTAATATCAACAAACGTGAATCCAAACATTTGAATACAGTGAATCGATATCCTTGAGCACAAGCACCAATAACATCAAATAATAAAGATATAGCACTGGCTAGGGCACAACACCAGTAGAATGCAGTCATTTCAGAGAGAAAATCCATCAACAATAAAATGAAATGCATTTGAATATGATGCCAGAGGCTCGAAAGATGAATAAATCACATACCTTCTCCTGCACTTAGCTTTCACTCCTTTTCTCCCGCTCTCCAAATGAAATAAAAATGATGAGGCTATTTCACTTTTTTTTTAAATGTATACCCCAAATTTTTCAGAGTTCTAATGGTCAATTAAACACCCATCAGAATACCGACATCATCGGGGCCTATTTTAAATTAAAAACACCAAATTTGTAAGAAAAAGTTACCCGTCGAAAACTTCTGTCAAAATTTGGCCCCAAATTTAGTAGTGTAATCATCAAGAGATGGTTCCTTCTCCTCCTCATCCTCCTTATCACCAATAGTAATGGAAAATAATTGACATCCCTATCACATCCTCCACTTAAGCTACATAGTGGAGATCATACGAAGTTATATAGGCCTCAGAATCCCTAAAATCACTGTAGAAGTTCCGTGATCATCCACACACTCAATAATTTTCTAGAAAAAATCCATCTTGACTTTGTAGGCATAAATCCAATCTATGCCAAGAATAATGTCATATGATCCTAGAGGCGTAATATTAAGGTCTTCCATTGTAGTCATATATCCAATCTATATTTTGAAATCCTTAACAATTAACTTAATTGACACTCTAGCTCATGATGCTAACTCAACCTCCCAATAGACATCTTGCCTAGTTGCCACTAGCCTGAAATGCTCCACAAAAAATGGAGAAATAAATGAATCAATGACTCCTGAATCAAATACTATGGTAACACTAATTCCTCTGATAATACCTATGGCCTCTATCATTGTGGTCTGATTCTCTATCCAGAGGTTATCAACCACTATAAAAACCATGTGAGACTTACCCATGTCCCCAACTATAGGCTCTGATGTTTCCATACATTGACTTGCTGCCATCTAACCTTGTGGATAATCCCTAGCTATGTTCCCCATGGAACCACATGTGTAACATGTCCCATGTTCCTAAGTCTAAACTTTGGGTGCCCTAGAGTATTAGTGTCCCCTAGTCCTACTAGATTCACTATAACTAACCCTAGTGGACTGTTGAGTTTGATTCAGAGGTGTGGATAGAATTTGTGGTTTTTGATCTCTCCTAGGACCATGTGTCTACCACTTCTTTGTCTTAGAGCCATAATGTCCCTGTGGGCCTTTGCCTCTGATTCTTCTGAGACTTATATTATGGGTGAGGTCTCTTCTAAGACCCTGGTGACTGTTTATAATTACCCTTCCAATGGTTCTTCTAAAACTTGAAAGTTGATGGTGTGGGGTTAAATTTTTGAGACCAATCTTATGTATCTTGTGACTTTTTCTAAATCTCCTCTACTATTAATGTCTTCACTACAAGAACCTAAAGGCTCCCTGGAGCTACCATGCATACCAGTCCTAATATCACAGTATTTGGTCCCTTAACAAAATGTTTAACAAGAAACTTCACATCCTTCATGTAATCCACATATAGTAGAATCTCAAGGAACCTTCTCTCATATTTTCATACGGTGAGTCCCCTCTACTAAAGATCATGGAAATCATCAATATGATGCTTCCTAAAATGCTCTGACAAGTACCTCTTTCTGAGTCTCTCCAAAAAGTTTCTCTAGGTGAGAGTGATAATAACTAGGTTGATCTTATATTCCTCTTGTCTCCACCAATTAGAGGTGGTCCCTCTCAGAAGATGAATAGAAAAACATGCCTTCAGATTGCTCATGTATGGTCACAATCCAAAGCACCGCTCTAAACTCAAAAGTCATGCTTTAGCCTCTATGCCATTGGTAGATCTTGAAAAAGAGTGGTGGCTGAAGGTGAATTAGTTCTCTAATATGATCCCATGTATCTCAGGGTTCTCTCTCTACAACCCTTGTCTTTAAATCTGGTAGTGGCTATGGTATGTGAATAGACTCACTCTCATGTTCAACCTGGCCCCAACATGACTAGGAGGAGGGCTCCTTGTCTGCTCTCTAGCTGTTGACCTATGTCTCTCTGAAATTTTTTGTTATGTCTTTTTATCCACTAGTGGTAGCCTATCTTGGATTATCTCAACAAGGTTCTGCAATGCATTTAGAATATCTTGGTTTGGATTCAGTGGTTGTTCAGGAAGGGGTTCTTGATTCCCTCCTAGTACCTCTACTTCCTTCTCAATAACCTCACGTGCTAAGTGAGCATGTAAAAGAACCTCTTCCACGTTTATGAGCTTGTCTCATAGCAAGAGGCATCCTAAAAGTTCAATTAAAAGTTTAATGAGAAACATAATGATTTAAGGCTCATAGTGTTGAAACTTGGCTCTAATACCAAAACATCATGCCCAAATCTTAGACAAAAACACACCAACAATATTTTTTAAACATGTTAAATTTACTATTTCTGCACATTGTTGAGGTTAAAGTGTTTACTACATTTGATGTAGAGAGGGGGATGACACTATTGAGTAAATCAATTTCCAAAAAGGTGACTAAGCGACGTTGATAGAAATATCAAGGGGAATCATGACAAGCGAATACAGACTTGTCAATGTCCCTCGATTGAGTCTAAACAACTGGGTCCAGCCAGGATATCTTCCCTAAGTTAGAGTTAATAATTTAATTCTATCATATTACACTTTACTAAAGATGAGTTTATGAGAGTCTAGACCGATTAAATAATCATTTAATACTTTAATTAATTCCTTCTAAGGTAATCTCAATTTACCCCAAATATACATTTATTATTAAAAATTACACTCTATGGCATAAATAATTATGTCGACCAAGATTACCCCCTTATAAAACTAAGTGACACATTTGAATTTAAAAATACATATTATATTAGTATAATTTAATCATGTTATCTCCTATCAATAATGATCTCATACTAATAGGTCATTATCACCCTTCTATTACAACCATAATTTAATTTAACGTGGTGCATGTTAATTTAAGCAAATAAGTTCATTATATTATATTAATATGTTAACCCTCAAAATAAAATATATATATCAATTTATTATAATAAAGTGTTAAAAACATATTATTTGATCATCACTTTTAATTTAAAACACCACTTTTTACTAATAATATAATCTAGGTTTTTTTTGGTTTTTTTTTTGCAAAAGTGGACAAGCCACTAAATATATTATTTTTATTAAAAGCTGATTCAAAAAAGCTCAACCGGGAAAGAACCAGTAAGAAAACCCAGAATCGTCGCTAAATACAAAATAATTGATCATCGATATTTACAATATTACTTATATCGACGAAAAGTTCATACTCAATTTACAATTTGGAGCTAAAGTTCCTCCAGTTACACCAAAGCCTGAGCAATGAATCTCAGCTTCAATCAATTTTGGCATAATTTGAGCAGTCAAAACACAAAATTTCAAAACTTCAAAACACTTATCATTTTTACTCCTCCATTTCTGAACAATCAACCACATGTTGGGAAACATGATCGCTCGAGAGTTGTGAAACACTCTCCCAACCAGAAGTCAGAAGAGGTAGTGGTGTAGACTCCCACCCCGACCCGCATCTCATCGCCATTTCTGCATGAGACACCTCAGTAGCTGTCGAATCCCCTACCCTAGCACATTCACCAAGATGTGGCATTGGCCAACCAGACCCTACAACCTCACCACCCATTTCCACCGAGACACCATACAAGCGACCCCTAACAGCTAAAAATTCCAAACCCTGCAAGCCCAAAGGAACTCCTTGCAATCCGGGAGATGAGTAAAGTGGAACCCCAGAGGAAATTCCTTGATTAGTCTGCAATGTATAGTCTTTATTTGATATGCTCAACATATCTAATAAAGTGTACCTTGTACGCTTCACCCTTTCTTCCCACTGAAATCCCAAAACCCTCGCTGTGACTTGCAGAGCAGATTTCATGAAGTGGGGACTTTGCTTCTCACACGATTTTTGCAATGCTTCAAATATTACCATAAATTCATGCTTTTAGAGCAATTGAGACTGCAGAAACAAACCTCCAACTAAAGCATTTCCTGCCCACAAGTCGTAATGCTGCATTGCCCTTTTTAGTTTGTTTTCATTCCAAAAATTTTGATGAACCATTTATGGTCAATTAATTTAATTATCCCACATTATTTTCCTTCAATAGTTTACCTATATCAATGAATGATTAATTTTAATCATCATATTTTAGCATTATTTTAATTCTTATTACTACTTGATATTTTAAATCATTAAGTGTCACATTGAATAAAAAGAGGTGGATTATTTTATAGCGATATTGTTAATCTATTTTGAACTTATTAATTTTAAACATTACATTTTAGATGTGACAAATATATATATATATATATATATATATATATATATATATATATATATATATATATATATATATATATATATATATATATATATATATATATATATATATATATATATATATATATTTTAAATGGAAGCCACATTTATAGTTATATAATTAATTCATTATGTTATAATAATAATAATAATAGCCTCCTCCTCTAAGAATCCTAGGCCTCTAGAGTTTTCACCATCGTTTATGTGGTTGCAACAAGGTCAGAGGTAAGGGTAAGTTGGGTGTGCCCTTGGCTCTAAACTCATAAGTTGTCAAGGTTATTCCACCTTTGATGTTGATGTTGTTTTGGTTGTAAAATTCTATATGTAATGGGTCTCATGGGCCTTTTGTATATTCATAAGGATTTACCTGCATATTAGGGGCCTTTGTTAGGTCTGAGGTTAGTGTAGATATTGACACATTTTTGTATTGTATGTTGCCAAGGTGGCCAAATGGTCACTATTTTTGTAAAATATGCATTTCAGTCTCATGGGCAAGGATGGGGGGCTTTCTTCCCTTCTTCTTTCCCCCTTGAGCCCCACCGAAGCAGTGTAAAATAGTATATTATTTCTAACATATAATGGCCCATTTTTTCCAGAAAAATAAAATAATAATAATATATATATTCCTTACAAATCTATAGATGGCATATTATTTATTTTGTCCATACCCACTAAGATTTAGCTCCCTTTCGAAAAGGCATTTTTTTAAAATTCAATCTCCCTCTTAAAGAACATTTGTTATTATTTTATTCTTATTTATTTCTTAACCCTATTTAGGATTTCTAAGGAAACTTTATGAGATATTATCTCAATTGAAAAGCTCATTTTGGCTCTCTTCTATTATGGCCTCTCTCAACCCTAACCCTAACCTGAAATTAGAATATGGGTGAGGATTATTCCATTACCCCATTTCTTCTTCTTCCTCCTCTCAATATTCTCTCATTTATTATTTTTGTGTGCGTGTGTGCATGAGGTTTAAGATGGAGGAGTTTTTTTTGTTCTTGCAAGCTAGAAGAGATGATTTTTTTTTTTTGCCAAATTTTAATGTAGTGTAGGGTTTTCATGCCACATTTTTGTATATAGAATTTTTTTTAAAATACATATATGTAAAGAAAGAAAAAAAATTGTAGAAATTTGGGAGAGGGTTGTATGCCCTTTCCCCCTGCCCTTCCATGATTTTAACCATCGTGGAAGGCAACAACATAACTGTCCCCACTGTCACCATGGTCTAGGCCATGGCCATGACCACGAGTCATGGTATCGTTATGACCACCACAGCCATCAGTCATGGTGCTACCAATGGCCACTATTGTGGGGTCATCCCCAGCAAGCCACCATGGTAGTGGTAGAGCCACTGTCATGGTGTCACCTAGCGGTTGCCTTGGTAGTAGCATAGCCACTATCCCAGAAGCTACCTAGTGGCTACCGATCGAGCCCTACCCCAACATAGGGGTAGGGCTTCGGTCTAATTTTATTTTATTTTTTTTAATTGTTTTATTTTTTCTATAAAAAAAATTATTTATACACATACATATATATAAACAGACTACAATTATAAATATTTTTTTTAAGAAGAGAAAACTATTTCATATATATATAGGTATGTATATACACTCATAATAAAATTTGTTTATTTATTTTTTTGTTAATTTTTAAATACTCCATTTAAATAGAATATTTAATATAATTTTAATATACACATAGGTAAATGTTCACACACACACACACACACACACACACACACACACACACACACACATATATATATATATATATATATATATTCACATCAAAATGTGAAGAACCCCTAATATGGGTAATATGGTTTATAAGGGTAACTAGTTTTCTTTTAAAGAAAAAATAACTTCCTAACATTAAAAGATAAAGAGAAAGAAACATATTTCCACTAAGCTAATATTTACTTGCATTTTAGAAAAAAATCCTTGTTTGCTTTATTCTTTATCAAGATAATTGAAAAATGCAATTTTAAACATCTTCTAGGATTTCATTTAAATATCTCAAAATATTTTTACATAGAATACATGGAAGTTTCTTATGGATTTCTTTTTTCAACTATACACTTTCATCCTTCCAACACTTGGAAATACAAAAGTCTCATACATACATACATACATACATACATACATATATAGATACATATATATATACATATATATATACATATATATATACATACATATATATATACATATATATACATATATATATATATATATATATATATATATGTATGTATACATATATACATATATATACATATATATACATATATATACATATATACATACATACATACATACATACATATATATACATATATATATATATATATATATATATATATATATATATATATATATATATATATATATATATATATATATATATATATATATATATACATATCTATACATATATATATGTATACACACACACACACACATATATATATATATCATGCCCAAAATTTAACCACCCAAAAATGCAACAATTTATTTTTTTTTAAAGTGGAAAGTTAAGGAGTGACGTTCAAAGGTTAAATGTAAGTTGACAATAGATTAATCGATCAAAAGCTAGAGTCAAGTCAACTAAGAAGTAAATCTCAAGTTCAGTCTGCTGGATCCACCTTTGGCTAAGGTTTAGCTAAGGTGATAACTAACTTAGGAAGGTATCGATAATCTGGAAACGTTCAAGTTTCACAACTCCTAAAAATCTATAAGGCTATACCTCATTGTAACAACAATGATGTAGTTAGGGTGCATAATCAAATGAATGATCAACTCCCAACAATAGGTTTCCTTAAGGTATAGTTCGTCAACCATGTGGACTAATGACCCTTAAGGGGTTTACGTGCATTATTAGTCCAATGATGATAACATGGGTGGACTTAGTTGGAAATTTGGTCATAAGAGTATAACATAAAGATCAAGATTGAGCCAAGGTTAATCTATCCCAATCTTTAATTTCATTATGGAAATCAAATCATAGATGAATGCTAGTTATTCTAATATTCTTTATTTGAGTCTAATGTCAAACGTTATGTGTACATTAGCCTCTAGGGTCATATGATAATGTGAATTTACATATCTAAATAATAGTTAGACAAAGTTATTATCATAATATTAAATTTCTTTTAGTAGACGTAAATTAACTAAAGTTTTCTAATGATATAAGATATTCTATCTATATTATTCATTGGTTGGTCTATATTAATAACCTTCATATAAATTAGATTAAAGAAACCTAAACAATTCATTAGAGTAAAATTCTATTTTCCAAAATAAGTTAACAATCCAACTAGATCAATCATCCTACTAGTTAACAACCTATTTCATTAATCTCCAAAAATAAAATTAATAACTAATAACTATAATCATCATCTATGGGGCTTATGTCAAAACCCAATTAAGCCCTAATATGTCAATCCACTAATATCAATTGATTAATTAATGAGCCTAACCAATAAATTATTGAATAAATGTTCTACCAAAAACAAATAATAATCAAATAAAAAATCATCTAAAGTATCTTATGGCTAATAACAATTAAATAAATCCAAATAATTATTATTGCTAATCTTACTTAAACTAATTATCAAATGAGCAAAATAAAGTATTAGCTTTGAAAGTTAAGTTATTAGAGGCTAAATCAAGCACATTAACCATAACTATTAATTAGTAAGTGATTTCATTAACAAAGAGTTTGATCCCAAATGAAGTTAATAATTAATAATAAAATTAACAACTAAAAGAATCAAATCAACCCAAAAGAATTAGTCCTAACTTTCTAACCTATAAACCTAGCCTATCATTCTCATTAACCTTGTCATGCCCCGCAAGGGAACAAGGGAAGAGAACAAAGATTCTCTTAACAAAAGAAAACCTAAGTAAAAATTTATGAAAAATCTTGAACTATGAAAAGAGTTATGTAATCAAAACTTAAACTTAGATTCCTCCCAAGGTTCCCTTTTTATTTAAATGCATGATTCATTCAAATCCATTAAGTAAACTAACAACAAGATTTATTTCTCAAAGCAAACTGCACCATATCTTTAAGAAATACAAAATATTTTCATTTCAACTTTCCATTTAAAAATCATCTATATTCCTAAATATCCTTTATGAACAATGTAACTTATAAAATTTATCCAACTCATTTGATACATTAAAAATATACTACATTTGGTTTTTCAATAGCTTCACTTAAACAACAATAATGAAAGCATGTTACATAATTTGGAATGTTAGAAAAATCCTTTTCTTTTCCAACATACATCTTAAACATAAAGTTCACATTTCCCTTTTCCCTTCTTCCTAAGTCTACCCATTCCAATTACATCATTTTGAAATACATTACTGATTACATTGCATTCAACTCCTCATAAGAGGTAACAAGATTATGCATCATGAAATATAATCACAAGGCCTTCATTCTTCAAATCTGGTACATAAGCAAGCATGAATCTTCAAGCATGTATCTGCAAAAGATACCTCGATAAAAATGTTTACCACCCAACCACGTCGATACCTATAAGGCCCACTCCCCCATGCTAGGAGATAAACACCAAGGTCCACAAAGAAGGAATAGCTAGGCCAAACCTAGGGTTGGGTAATCTTTCCCAAACTAGCAAATGAAAAGAGAGTCAAAGTATAGATCTTTCCCAAAAGGTTCTAAGGCTTGGGTAGAAACTCTAAGCAACAACCTAAGTGAGTGTCATCGCATAGCCCTCACCCCTTGGGTTGTCCTGGTACTAGCCACTCTGGCCCCGGCCCTCAAGTAGGCACATGCGGGATCGAATGCCTTTCGTACAGACAAGTGCCATTCGATCGTACCTATGCATAGGTACCTTCTCCCACTCCCATCCATAGCCTTTACTAGCACTAATGGCATGGGCGAGGCACATTTAATCTTTTTAATGTTTTAACCCATTCCCATCAGTTTAATTAAATTTTCACTTGTTAAATAACTCTTCAGTCGGTTATCCTGGTTCTAGCCACTTTAGGGCCCCGGCCCTGCACTGAGAGCCACTCACTAGGTGTCGTTAGGTTTTCTACCCTCAACCCATACATCACAATTACATCATACACATAGTAGAAGCACATTGTAAACACATTTGAAAACTGCTACAAGGAATTGGAAATAGTAGGATAGTTATATATGTTTAGAGAAATTAAGTACATTTAAGAATGTTTCAAATGTCTTGACTCTAAACCCTAAACTACTCCTTACAAACATTCTATCTCAATAAAGGCATCTAAATGTACTGAAAATAATCTCCACTAAACAAGGAATGAACAATCTTCAAGTTTATACAAAATTTCTTTCTAAACCTAAAACCTGGCTAATCCTGAAAATTGACTAAGTCTGATTTAATTAAAAATCTAAAATTTAAAAGTTACAACTTAACTCCTAGGAACCTGAAACCTATTCCAATGGATTCAAAGGGTACCTAATCCCTTTATACAAGTATAACTTAAAGTATAAGAAATTAAAGTATAAGAAATTAAAGTACATAAACTTATACTTCAATGTTATAATTGTATAAAGTCTGAATCCTATTTTCCTCGGTTAGCACACTACCGACCTAGCTCGGTTAACACACTACCAACCTAGCTCGGTTGACACATTACCGACCTAACTCGGTTGACACATTACCGACCTAACTCGGTTAACACATTACCGACCTAACTCGGTTAACACATTACCGACCTAACTCGGTTCACACATTACCGACCTAACTCGGTTGACACATTACCGACCTAACTCGGTTGACACATTACCGACCTAACTCGGTTAACACATTACCGACCTAACTCGGTTAACACACTGAGCCGACTGGAACTGCAGAGAACGACTGTCAACTTTGCCTTGCGGGTAAAACTGGGCGTTATGGGGACTAAGGTTGCCTAATATGAGCACGACCCATTTGAGATATCCCAGTTTCCCTTCAAAAATGGCCCATCAATCCTCCCTACCTATCTAACAAATATATTCTAGATCTGGGAAAAGAAAGGGTGGCACATAGATAGACATGAAACAGTAAGGTTGCAACAAAAGTTCTAAAATTTGGAAGCGTTCATAATACATCCAGTGACAGTAAAATACACTACCCTACCAGATCAAAACCACTTCTACCCTTCCAGGGAGGTTTCACCACAGTGAACATACAAACATTCGTAAAATAACTTCCCACAAACACATTTCAAATACATAGAAAATAAAACATATATATATAGTTTTTGATTCTAAACAAAAAGGTAAACAATCATAATCTCATCGAGTAATAGATCATTCATATACACAAGATAATAATACTACAATAATGTATATATATATATATTTTGCAACCATAGCACAATATACAGAAACTTTTCCAGAAATCTAGATTTTACATTCATTCTACAAAACAAATCTACTTCTCAGGATGGATTCCAACCTGAAGTCCTGCGAAGACCAGTTGGAGAAGAAGGAAGATCAAACCCTCTCCAATGTTTCCAACACTCCTTTGAATCCCTTTGCTTGCAATCTTCCAGCCTCTACCCGTAACAATTCCAAATGCCAAACTCACAGGATAAATTTTCTACAATAATAATACTAATCCTCTTCTCCCCACTCCTTTTACACAGGAAATCTTTCCTATAAATAGGATGGAGGAGGAGGTTGCACAGGTAATCCAACCGGTGCAACCATCTCAACTATCCATCCGTTAATGAGATGGTTTTGAAAACTCATTCCCGTAAAGGAATAAATAAACTATAATCTAAGTCCTTAAATTTAAGGATATTAAAATAAATATTATAATCTTAAAACAATTTATTAAATTATTTAACTATGGTAATAGGATAATCCTATTTACCATACCGCTAATTGATCTAATTATTTATTAATATAATAAATGATTACATGGTAATAATTATATATAAATATATGTATGCATATGCATATGTGTGCACCCATATGCCTATGTGTACATATATTATTATTATTATAAATATTATTACAAGCACAATATTATTATTATAAAACATATTATTATTTTTATTGCTATAGACTCTTTGTCGTTATTAGTATTAGAAAATAATACCATAAATAAGGTACATTATTATTAATGTTAAACATTAGAATAACATTATTATAAACTATATTGTTTATTCATACCTTAATCCCCATTCTAAAATATATATGCATATATTAGGTAGCCACTAACATAGGTTAGAATTTTACCACTATTATTATTTAAAACCTTTTATTATTAATATTTCCTTGGACATTAAAATACCATAAAATTAATCCTTATCATGGGTATTAAAACCACATGATTTAATTGCACTCAAAATCGCTCCTAATGAGATACGCTACTAAATCATACCCTCAAATGAACAATAATCTACATCCATGATCTACTAATAGAATTGAACATATCATGAAGGCAAGAATTAGCTACAAGATCCACAATTCCATCAACTACAAAACCACATAAGACATTCACACAAGGGACTGACTCGACACTTCCCACCTAAGGATAAAAGGATCAAAGGTGAAGTTTCTTCCTATGGACCTGGTGATACCTCTGTAACAACAACAACGATCGAGGATTTTGAGGGATCGCTCAGACCTGTGAAGCCAGGTGGAGATGACACCCGGTACCTGCAATCCTGCATTACCAAGAAGAGATACATATATATACATATGGAGATACAAATCAGATATATGCAAGCAGATGACCAGGATCAATACATCGTGTGGACCTCAACTAAGTGAGTAACTACGACTTCATCCTGGAGTCATGAAAAACACATCAGACACATCCATGAAACATAAACATCATGATAGTGGTTAGATTCAAATAATTGGGTTAGATCCATATAAAAATAGATAATTTTCTAATCTCATAAACATGTAATTACTAACCATAAATGAGCATATTCATCATGTCATCATCCACAAAACATAAATGTAAATGTATAGCCTTGACCATAATAATAATAAAATGTCCAAATCAGAAAAGTCTAAGTATCACCATAGGAGAGGTATTACAAACCTACTCTACCCTATCCCTATTATATTCCCAAGACCCCACTCCCTTACCAAGTGGGTGGTGGGAAAGCCAAGGCAAAACATTAATGGAGGTCTGCAAAAAAAAAATCATGCAAGGAAATCCTAAAGGATTGCGTGAGTTTTCATGCATGGAAATCCCTTTTAGAAAAGGGTATGCACCAATACCAAGGGGCTAGAGGTTTGGGGCCTACCAAATCATGTCTTCCTATACATAAGTATGAAATTTTCACAGATTTCAAAAGAGGTAGGTGACTAGGAAAAGTGAGTTTATAACATGTCAGCAAAAAGTACTAACCCTGCCCAAGGTTAAATCTTGAGTGATACGCATGGCAAGGGGGAGTTTGACTTTCTAAACAATGCAAGCATGTCAGTCGAAAGTGCACATGGGGAGATGGAAAGAGATATGGCATAGAGCTTGGGTGTGGGTGTTAAGCCCAATGAAGGCAAGGACATGAAGGTGTCCAATCACATGCAAGCAAGGCTTAGCCATATGTATATTTATAAATATATTTTTTTTAAAGATATGATTATATTAAGAGTGTTGTCTCTTCCCATTTAAGGGTGGAAATGAAGTGGGGTCCATGTGCAACCAAGTGGAAAGTATGTTAGGGAGTTATTTTATTAATTTTAGATTTATTTTTATGACTAACATGAATTAGCTTAGAGGATTTAATACTAATCTCTATTAGGAGGTTGGGGAGAGAATATTCTCTGTGGCAAGAGAATAATTTCCCTTCCCATAAAAAATCCAGACAGCATTTTTGCTCTCTAAAAATTGGGAAGTATTATTTTGTCATAGTTCCATTTTTTTTTAATCTCTTTGCTTGTTATATGAGATCTAAAAGCATAAATTTGATAGTTTAATTAGTGCATTCTATTAAGGAGTATGCGAATGTTACATTAGTATGCAATTTTGTTTAATTGAACATTGTTGTCATGTTTGATTTAAAGAGAGTATAAGAATACAAAGTTGGTTTCAAACTAAGGTGATGATCATATTGTAATAGCAGTTTACTCAAGGGAAGATTGCCTTTTTTTTTGAACTTGAATATCATAATCAAACGTCAAGAGATTTCCAAGTTCATACATCTACAAGATTATATATGCTATTGAAAACTATTAAGTTGTTTACTCCATCAACTTAGAAAAATCATTTGCAATGAAATAATGACTCCTCTATTATAAGAGATAGAATACAATAATCATGGAAACAATGATTCATCATTTACATTATGGAAAACTCTACAATTACAAATACATATATTTCAAGAAGGAGAAGTCTTCACATTTTACACAAGACAATACAAATTGATAATATTACTCAATGAGAGTTCAAAGGAGAATAACAAAACTTCTTCCATTACAACTTCACCATGGCCAATAAAATAGAAATAACATTACAAATTTCCACCAAAAGATCAACCTCATTGCAAGAGAATTCACAATATGACAATAAGGTTGACATCACACAACCACACCAAAATGGAGAAACTCTCCAAAGCTTCATCCACAAGATCTTGACTACAACACCTGCAAATCAAAGAATAGAACCATGGGAAGCTCACCTCCCATCCTAGGTCTCTAAGAGACCACCCCCAAGCCAAGAGAATCAATAACCAATGGGTGACAAACACACATCCAAAAAACATGATTACAACAAGAAAACACCCTCCCAAGGCTTGCACAAATGGATTCAACATGAACCCATAAACAAGGGTGAAGGTGGATTTTTCCATGTAGGAGAATGCCAAAGTAATTCATACAAATAACAATCCATTTCAAGGCTTACAAATAAAAAGCCCTTTCGAAGCTGAAATCACATACATCTCTCCATCCAATCTTCTCTTTATCTCTTCCAAAATTAGAATCAAATACAATGGCATGCAAGGGCCCATACACCTTGCATCTTATCCCTCTTCTCTCCATGAGAAGAGACTCTGCACTACCATGGAATCCAACTAACCCCTTCCCCCATACATGGCCACTTCTTCCCTATCCAAGGGTGACTAATGTCATTACACCCTTCACAAAACTTCCATATCAAAACAAAGATAAAACCATAAACAAGGATTCAAACCCAAAATCTCATTCCCATACAAAATAACAACATAAATATATGAACATATACAAGAGAATGATGAACATACAAGTCTACTTGCAACAAAAAAAATAAAAGTCTTTCATAGCAATGGAGACCAACCTTTACAATGTGTTATGGCAAATGGATTTTTGAGAAGAGCCCAATTCCTTCCTTTCTCCAAAACCTTAATGTCTCTAAAGATAGAGAGTGGGTGAACACCCACTAACTCTACCAAGGGCCTCTTAAAAGGCCTCCAACTTCTACTCACCTACTAGCATTAATTTTAGAATTCACTCTCATGTCCTTTGGCTTTTCCTTGTCCCCTATCTTAAATGTCTGATTGGAAGGAAGAGTGAGGTTGGGTAAAGGTCAAGACTTCATCAAATTTCGTAGCTTATGGTAAATGAGTCATAAAATGGGTCACCAAGGCCACTAGGGTGCTATGGATATGTTAAAAACTTTCATAACCCATACCCCTAACACTTAGGTGCTTAAATTATGCAAATTATGACCCTTACGACCTCTTTTTGGCCTCTAAAAGTGGCTGGAGGAAAATTGGAATTTAATAATTAAATTGGTGGGGTTTACAAGTATATCCAACAAGGAAACTAATTAGGTTCCTAAAGTCAGTTAGGTTTAGGTTTACATTGCCAACTTTAGTAAAAATGTCATTACATAAACACATAACAAGTGTCAAGTGACACTGTAAAATGACATAACACCACATCAACATGTTACTAATTACATAGAGAGACATCAATATATACATACAATTTTACGGTTACGAATTAAGTCACTTTACAATGAGGTTTGAACCTCTTCATTAAGTTCAACCTTGGCTTTACAGTTTGCACAATGGTTGGTTACTGATTCTCTGACTAATTCCATGATTCTCTTACCTGCACACTTAAACATCGAGCATCGGTAGTTCAAGGTGATAAAATCACATGAAATATCCATATTCAATTCTTACTTAGCAACATTAAATCAATATGTAGAATTTAATTCCTAATTACAATTTCCATTTAGAAATATTTAAAAACATAAGAATTTCATAAACATCATGACATAACATTAATGAAATAATCAAATCTAATCATGATCCGCTCTTCTCATCAATTCATATTTCTATACAAGTATAATCACAATCAACATTATCCTAGATCCTAGTTCACATCGGAATGTAATTCATGCAACATAATCATCATCATCAACCATAATATCTTGAGTCTTTGGTAGGATAATCCAAAGAGCATAAATGTATCAAAGTATAAAGTGTCAAAGTGTGAACGGATTCAGTAATGCTATGATAGGTCGGGGTGAGGCCCCACAATATATATATATTTATATGTAATTATGTATGTACACACACACACACACACACACATATATATATCAAAATGTGAAGAACCCCTAATATAGGTAATATGGTTTATAAGGGCAACTAGTTTTCTTTTAAAGAAAAAATAACTTCCTAACATTAAAAGATAAAGAGAATGAAACATATTTCCACTAAGCTAATATTTACTTGCATTTTAGAAAAAAATCATTATATGCTTTATTCTTTATTAAGATAATTGAAAAATGCAATTTTAAACATCTTCTAGGATTTCATTTAAATATCTCAAAATATTTTTACATAGAATACATGGAGGTTTCTTATGGATTTCTTTGTTCAACTATACACTTTCATCCTTTCAACACTTGGAAATACAAAATTCTTTAACCTATACATTTAGATACAAAATCCAAAACAATAAAAATTTAACATTTATTCCTTTTCTTTTCTCATTTTCAACAAGTCTAAATACATGAAAGGAAGATTTACTAATATGACATAAAGCTTTCAAAAATAATAAGGAAACAAGACTCTCTTTTTTGAATCACCAACTTTCTTCCATTTTTACATCCATAAACAAACCTACAAATAAAATGAAGCTTGACCACAGAGGCTCACATCCCAACCTAGGCCTTTATAAGGCCACCCCTGAGAAAGGAGAACTAGACACCAAATAGGTTACACACAACCAAAAATATGTGCACAACAAAATTTACAAATTATACAAACATCAAATCTCCCAACTCAAGGCTTACACACAAGGTCACTAAATGACCCAAATAATGGAGTGAAGGTGGACCAAGTACTTAGGAGGAGAATGTCAAAATCAGAAATGTGCAAATGCTTCACAAGACATACAGAAACCACTTCCTTATCTACAATGCAAAACCCCACAAACCTTATCTCACTTGGCTACATACCAAAACTCTCTTATGACCCCCAAATACACAATGGTAACAAGGATCCCATAATCCCTACCTTATCCTCTCCTCCATGAGGAGAGACTCTTCACTCACTAAGTTGTCCTAAAAACCCCTCACCCCAAGGCTACTTTGCCCTCCCAAAAGGTGAGTTTGGCCTTCCACTCCCATAAAAAATCAAGCATGAAAAAAAATAATGCAACAACATTAAAGACAACACTAAAACACAAGATACAAGCTCATTTATATTCAAGAACTCTTACTCAAAAACAAAACAAAAAACCCGTGGAGAATATTGCAACCTACTCAAGTTATGAAAAATGCAAATTGATGAAGATGTAAGGCCCACCCCGTTTCCACCTTTTCCTCAACACTTTGATGTCGGAGGATTAAGGGGTTTTGTAGTATCTGGATGATTGGTAAATCCCTAACATAATTGTACCTTGGGATAGACCTATATATTTTACCTTCATATCAGTACCTATCAACTAAGTGTCGCAATGATAGAGGTGATATCTTTGGGTTATTAATTGTGTAAGTGAATATTGGATGCAGTATGTTACCCTACAGATCATAGATCCAGCTAGACTATTAAGGTTCCATTCAGTACAATTGTCATAAGGATTAGATTCAAGAAGTCGAGATGTAAATGCCAATTTAGTTATGTGTTAAGTCATAAGTTTATCTTGGATTAAATTAATAGTTGATGTGATGATTCTAGTAACTCCTACGAGGAGGATGAGTAATGTTTTGATGATGTATTATATGGTTATACCATAGTGATGTTTTGGTGATATTATTAGAACCCTAAACAAGGATTTGTTAGATCCAAGACTAATAGGATTATTCTGCATTTTGTTTTCCTAGATTAGGAAATTTAATCATACTTGTGATAAGAATTTTATAGGACCCGACTGTTATGGTTACCCCTTACCGATGTTGAACCATCGATTTAGCTTAAATATTATGCTAAGGAAAATTGAGAATCTTTGGGATTAGGAGTACTATGGAGTTATGCAATCGAATTATGTAGATAGAATTGAACTGAAATAATGAATGTATTATATATGTTTGCAAGCCTTCATTTGGACTATGATCTGTATGAGGGCACTGTACTTTATGTGACTTTGATTATGCGGTAGAAATTATAACTTGTGTGTATAAAATTATATGAATTTGAATTATGCACTATATGAAAGTGATTAGATGTATGCATTGAATTATGAATTAAGAGAAAGTGATTGTAAGAATGCAATTGAATTCTATGTTGCAAATGAATATCATGTTAGACATCTTCACTGCATTGATGTTATGAGTAATTGATGACTACCTTATGATGATGTTAGCTTATTCATGATAATGATTTCAATTGAATTATGAGATTAGTATGCATTAGAGATGTAATTGAATTATGAAATTGAAAGTGTATTGATTTGATTATTGTACCCTATATGATCATATGCAGTTGGATTGGGATTATTGTAGGGATGATGTATTTTGTATATTTAATTATATTGGTTTCTTCCTTGAATTATTGATGTTGCATTAAGGTTTTGCAGGTGGAAGGTCCATGGAATTATATTTTGGGGAAATCACATTGAATGTATGTGCAATCAGTTAAGCCAAGGCCCCGTCTATGAAGAGACCCGAGGCCTTATTGTAAAGTATTTTATTCGTAATAGTGGTTTGGATATATGTGTTTAGGAAGTGTTATGTGTTGCGACAATTTAAACGTACCTTGGGTGTAAAGTTGATTTTGTGAGTGTCACTTGACACTTGTGTTTAATGTTAGCAAGGTATGCCATGTGGTTGAGTGAGAGCACATTCTAGAAGCCTTTTGGGGGAAATCGTAAGCACACCCACTTGTCATAGGACCCCATAATGAAGTCCCCATCTTCCATTTTCGTGTATACTCTTAATCATGAGTTTTAGAGGGTTAAAAGTGGCCTTAGAGAGTGGTTTTATGCATTTTTAGCTAACCCATTCCATGTACCTATGGGTTAGGGGTATTTTCAACATGGGAGAAGCCCAAGATTGACTTTTTGACCCCTCCAAAAGTGCATATTTAATCTTGAGTGAAAATTGCATCTTGTCATATGGCCCAAAAAGTACTTTCATAAACATCTTCCTTGTTTGGAGAAGTCCTAGGTCACCCACCTCCAAGGACCACCTTTATGAGGAGAGGGGTGTGTAAGGTTTGGGGTTTTGTCAACCAATGAGAGGGCTTGCCTTTCCCTAGGATTTTGGGAGTTGGGTTAGAGGTCCTTTTAGTAGAATTTTGGAGAACATTGGGGTTGTTCACACACTCTCTATCCTTAGAGATCACCAAAATTTAGAGGAGGAAGAAAGCTTGGAATTCGCAAAAGGGCTCAACTCACCTTCATTTTGCATTTGGACTTGAGGTTGGAATTTTTCTCTCACTCTTGTTGTAGAGAATGTATGAGTTTATGTTTCTCCTTTGGCTCCCCATGGTTGGTCATGGAGGAAGCTTTGCTCTTGATTCTTTGTTGTGTTTTAGCTCCCCATGGTTGGTCATGGTGAGAGCAAGCATCTTTATGTTTTCTTTTGTCATTGGATTTGGGTTGTATGCTCTTGTTTCACTCAACCATGGGAAGGAAGAGCAACCAAGAGGGGGTGTGGGAAATGGAGGCAACTCCATGTGTAGAGTCTCCTCCACATGTGGGGAAAGATAAAACTTGGGTTGAGTGTTTTCCCCAAGTAACCTTGCATTTTAGCCCATGAGGCATTGGGGGTATAAGGAGGGAAAAATTGGCCATGTGAGCCTTGTTTTGATATTGTGTTTATTTGGGTCCATGTGTGGCCTTATTTTCATGCAATGGTTTTCTCCATGGGTTGTCCACCCACAACCCACAAAAGGAGTTCTTGGAATTTCTTAGTTTCACCCTTGAGGGAATTTGGGTTAATTGTATGTTTCTTGTGAGTGTTTTTTGTTTGAGAATGTATCCTATTTAATGTGATTTACCCAAGCTCGGGGGTGGCCTCATGAGAGGCCTAGGATGGGAGGTGAGCATCCCATGGCCTTCCTTTTTTTGTCTTGTTTCTTGTAGATTTTTGGAAGTTCAATGTAGGTGCAAAGCTTGGAGGTTAAAGTGATGTCCAAGATGTTGAAAAATAGCTTCCAAAGTTGAAGAGTGTCCATGTGTAATTTTGTAATCCTATTGTTGAAAGAAGAAGCCTAAATATTGTATTTTATTGTTCTTTAAAAGTCCTCAAAGAGGCCTCTATATGTAAATTTGAATGTGCAAATGTATTTGAGAAAGTTATGTTACTCTTGAAATGCAAATCGAAATGAAGTTCTTTTATAGTAGATACATGTGAAAACTAAACGTAATATGTATTCATTAGATAGTATTTGGTTTTAGAAACAATCAATTTAGTTGTGTAAATTGATCAACTTAGAACATTAAATATATTACCATAGAAGACTATAAAGTTACAAATAGATTAATTGATATATCAACTTTATCACTTTTAGTGTTCCTAGACCAAACAAGTTAAAAATAAACTATGTAGAAGTGAAGAGAAAACAAAATTTCACAAGCAAAATTAAAAGAATGGGCAAATGGAGACCTACAGGTCTCTGGAATTTGTATGGGAAAAAAATCCCATACAAATCCTTGCCACAGTCAATATAATAATCATATAATTTGTCCACATATTTTTCTAAACAAATAAAATATTAGTTATATTTACATTGCCCCACACTTTCTTTGCTCTCCCAAAAAGTGGCGTAGGAAATAAGGAGACCAGTCTAGGCATTTAATTTTTATGTTACTTTTTGTGCAAATCACCTTCCTACAAGGTATACTTGCTGACATAGCATTGAATAGTTTAGGTTTCATTGGCCTTTGCACTTGCCATCATGGTGTACTTGACTGCTATTTCATTTAATATTCCTAACTTACCCTTCTTTAAGCAAAGCTCCCAACTCCAAGTCATCATGCGCTAGCTTCTAGGAATGAATAAAAGTCCTTTTCTTTTGAGACTTAGTCTTAGGTTTTGGTGGACCCCACCTCACTTCCCCTTTATTAATTCAAAATCACCTCTCCTCATAAACCTGAGCTAGCATTTGGGGGCTGACTTATTGCATAAGGGACTTGATTTGTGTTTTGTGGTCCCCTCCCTCTTGGCACATGAACCAAGGGGGGGGAGATGGGATGTAATGCTAGTGAAGGTTAGTAGGTGTTTAGGTAGGGAGATAGGGTGTTTAGTATAGGTAGTTACTTTATGATACATTGTTTTTATTTATTTATTTTAGTTATTAGTATTGTTATTTATAATTTGTTCATAGTTATTAATTATATAATATGTATATATTATTAACTAATATATTATAGTTTATTAATTAATTAATAATTATATTAATTAATTAATATATTATAATTATTAATTAATTTATATATATATATTATTTAATTATAATTATTAATTATATATATTATTAATTAATATTTTATAATTTATTAATTAGTTAATAATTATATTAATTAATTAATATATTATGATTATTAATTAAATTATTATATGTCTATTTAATTATAATCATTTATTTAATTGATTATTTATTTTTATATTCTATATATATATATTGTCATTCTAATTATAATAAATCAATTTGATATTAATTTATATATATCAAAAATTATTAATCAATATATATAAGAATATTATTTAATAAATATTTTAGGTAATATTCTTTTACTCTTTTATAATCTATATGATTATTAAATTAACGCTTCACAAATTGTTTGTTAATTTAATTAACAAAACCTCTTAATATTGAATTCTACTTAGTATCATAATGAAAACAAATTATGATAATTTTGACTTTTCTAGATTGAATTCTAGATGTAACTAGTAGGGTGATCTAATCGTGATTAGTTTAATTTTAATTAATTCATTTTAGTAAAGAATCATTCTAATAAATCAAGTTAGTGATTTGTTAATCTGTTAGGGAATTTGAGATAAACCTCATAGACATCTCCGAAAGTTAATCATGATTTGTTCATCCTAACCCCTTCGAAACTCGGTTACAACCTCTCTACCTAGATTGGATTCCTCGCTAGAACTTTTCAGCTAGTAACTTATGGAAAACAACATTTGTAGAGATATTGTCCTTCAGACTCTTTTGAACTTTGTCATAGACACCTATTAACCCGCATCATAAACTTGGAACTATTATCCCTTTTTAAAAAAAATTGTTGGTTGGGTTTTGGCCCGAATTTTTGGGCATTACATTTTGGTATCAGAGCACTGGGTTCAACTCTAGGAACCTTTGTGTCATTACGCTTTGCAAAGAAGGTATTCATGTACGCATAGTAACCCTTTTGAGTTATGTATGTGAGGAGCATGCGTGAGTACATTATGGAATGGTCATGCCAACATCATCATGTGTGGGTGCCCTAGGATGGCTATGGGAATACCTCGAAGAAGCCAAACCCTTATAACACCGGATATTAGGTAGGGGCACTTCCTAAATTGCATAGAACCTCCGGATGGGTGCCCCTTCAAACCATGATCATGGAATTAAAAGCATATATTGAAAAAAACTAGCAACTTGTGACCCATGTGGGGGTGATACGGTTGGCAGTCTTTCCATCGTGGTAAAAATGTTGTTTGTTTGAGCTCAGTAAAATCAACTTAAGTATTGTCTCCTAGTAGATAGTGTCGTTAAAAAGTTCTTTGAGTGACCTACCTCCTTGACGACTGCATGAGGCCGGTACTGCTAGTCAGTGGTGGTGCATGTCTAAAAAGGGACTTTTAACTCTATTATCTCTTAGAGTATGGCATATCATTTGTGCTACGTAATCTCTTGAAATAGTGCAGTTGAAGAAATTGGGGTATGCTTGGGAACCCTAGAATCATGCATCAGTGGGGGGTCCCACTTAAGGTTCATGGGATTCTTGCTCTATAATAATAGGATTTGTAGGAAATATTCAATGGATGGAAGAGTAATTGTTCTTATAAATAAGATATTTACCTAATGATCATTGTCCCTAGAAGCCATGATGACATACATTCCAGGAAGGGATGTAACAAAGTTGGGATGAATGGTATCTTAACATAATAACATTAATGAGGCCTCTCAAACATCCAATATCCCACACATGTAGTTTGGATAATGAGGTTCACAGAGTGTTGTAGAAACTAGGTAGAATGGCCTAACCATTTTAGTATGGGGTGGAAAATTGTTCTATACCCTCGTAGGATGTACATTATTAATTTATAGTGGGGCCCATGCCATGATGTAAATATTTTTTTATATATGATGGAAACATGCCAGGATCATCGACAATTTCTCCTTGTATAGACTAGGACCTTCTCGAAGCATTGGGAACTTATGATACAGCTTGGGAAGGCTAATTAGTCATAGGAGATGGATGATGGTAACCTATGTTATGAAAAGCATTGTAGTACCGGAGTAAGGTAAAGGAGACTCATTTATTTATTTCTTCAGACAACAAAAGTATGGTGCCCCTAGTCGAGGTATAGATTGAATCACCTATGGATATGTAAGTTATAGGTTGAAATTCCTCAGTATTCTGTGGTGGGTACTCCTTTTGGATTTTTATGTCAGTTGTTTCATTTTGCATATGGTGTTCCTAAGTTGTTTATCTTCTTGGTGGAACTTTCCATGTATTGGACTGGTACCTTTTTGTTTTTTTTTATTTGATTGGGTTTTGTCACCAACTGTATAGTTCTTATCTTGGTGATTGTCACCATTGATTTTTTGATTGAAATGAGCTCACTTTTTATTTTTGTATTCGAAGTTGAAGTAGATAGATTTCCTTTTTGAGAATTACTTGTATCTATTTTGGGTGACAATTATGAACATTCTCTTTTGCTGCCAGTCCTATGTCATTTGAACCCATTTTGTTTTAAAGAGTCCCACCAATCGTGTGTATACGAGGTAACACCTAGAAAGAGATATTATCCCATGTCAGAAGGTACTATAGGATTGATAGATCAGATCCATGCTCTACTATGATGAATAATAGAAATGATTGGTTTCCTTGTAGTTGGAGTAGGTGAAAGTTGGTGATTTGGCAAACCATGGTGGTGTAAATTATTTTATAAGACATACAGTTTTGTAAGTGGCCTTTCACGGGTGTTAGTATTATGAAATTCATCCTTTGGGTAATCATGTACCCTAATAGGAAAGATCTATGATGTCATGATTGACCTTAAGAGATCGATGATTATTGAATGTTCTAAACTACCCTAGTAGGGGAATTGATTAGGATGGATAAGAAAGGGCTAGTTGGAGTGAAATGCATGAGTGTTATATTTAGAAAGGGACAAGTGTAGGAATCATGTAATACTCATACGATGCATTTCGATAAGGATTTGTATTTTCCCCACATAAGTTAGTTTGTGAAAGAAAGTTCCTCCTTTCCCTAGCTTTGTTGAGAGTGAAAAGTCGAAAACAATTGTGTGGTTCATTAGTTGGAGACTCCATGTTGCAGATCTTAATGATCTAGTGCAAATGTGATGATGGCACCTCTTCAAAATATTATTGTGATGAAATTTGGGAGAAGATATTTCTTGACAAGACCCTAGGTCTTGAAAATTGAGGGTTCAGAAGGATAGGTTAAAAGTGCAAAACTTGCCTAAAGAACTATCGAACAAAAATCATAGAGTATGTACCACCCTGAGGGGGTGTTGCTGCAAGAAGAGTATGTTCCTTATATGTTCATGATCACCCTCAAAAAAGAAGACTATAGCCTATCGGGTACATGATCCTAGAACCTAGGAATGGTCTCACTCTCAACACCTATGTTCCTAACCCTCTTACAATCAAAAATACAATGATGCTTTTATTAAACTATCAATAAGGGAGAAGTACTTTTGTACCCTATTTTAATATGTACTATGGAGAGAGAGGACTCATGTGTGTGGTATCTCCATACACTTATATCAAAAGGGAGTTTCCTTATGAATGAAAAGTTTCAACGAAAGATCCCCCATACCCTCTAATGGGAATTGTGTTCTAGTAATAGTCTTATTAAATGAATAGATGCAATGATAAAATGTGGTAGTAACCCACTAGGATTGGAGTGAATTTTTGTTGAAATAGGAACTGGTAACTCCAAGTTTCTTATAGAAAGGACTTAGAGGTTTTCTTCATCATTTGATGCCTCATGGTAAATAGAAGGTTTACATTATGCCTACGGTAGTAGAAACCCTTATGAATTATGTTGTAACCGCACTAGATCCTTGAAGACCCTAAGATACATTATAAATTTTGGTGTTGTGATAACCATCCTAAATGAGAAAAGACTCCTTCAACCCCTATCTAGTTGGGGGGAATAAAATTATATATATGAGAATTATCTAGATAAGGAGACCCTATAGATATACTTGATTTGGAATACGTAGTTTTCTTTCGTAAGCTCGCTACCTATTGATAGATGCATCGGCTTCTGAGAGTAAGCCTATTCCTTGGGGGGGATGATGTAAGGCCCACCCCATTTCCACATTTTCCTCAACACTTCGATGTCAGAGGATTAAGGGGTTTTGTAATATCTAGATGTTTGGTAAATCCCTAATAGAATTGTACCTTGCGATAGACCTATATATTGTACCTTCATATCAGTACCTATCAAATAAGTGTCACAATGATAGAGGTGATATCTCTAGGTTATTAATTGTGTAACTGAATATTGGATGCAGTATGTTACCCTGCAGATCATAGATCCAACTAGACTATTAAGGTTCCATTGAGTACTTTTGTCGTAAGGATTAGATTCAAGAAGTCGAGATGTAAATGCCAATTTAGTTATGTGTTAAGTCATAAGTTTATCTTGGATTAAATTAATAGTTGATGTGATGATTCTAGTAACTCCTACGAGGAGGATGAGTAATGTTTTGATGATGTATTATATGGTTATACCATAGTGATGTTTTGGTGATATTATTAGAACCCTAAACAAGGATTTGTTAGATGCTAGATTAATAGGATTATTCTGCATTTTGTTTTCCTAGATTAGGAAATTTAATCATACTTGCAATAAGAATTTTATATGACCCGACTGTTATGGTTACCCCTTACCGATGTTGAACCATTGATTTATCTTAAATATTATGCTAAGGAAAATTTAGAATCTTTGGGATTAGGAGTACTATGGAGTTATGCAATCGAATTATGTAGATAGAATTGAATTGAAATAATGAATGTATTCTATATGTTTGCAAGCCTGCATTTGGACTATGATCTGTATGAGGGCACTGTACTTTATGTGACTTTGATTACGCGGTAGAAATTATAACTTGTGTGTATAAAATTATATGAATTTGAATTATGCACTATATGAAAGTGATTAGACGTATGCATTGAAATATGAATTAAGAGAAAGTGATTGTAAGAATGCAATTGAATTCTATGTTGCAAACGAATATCATGTTAGACATCTTCACTGCATTGATGTTATGAGTAATTGATGACTACCTTATGATGATGTTAGATTATTGATGATCATGATTTCAATTGAATTATGAGATTAGTATGCATTAGAGATGCAATTGAATTATGAAATTGAAAGTGTATTGATTTGATTATTGTACCCTATATGACCATATGCAGTTGGATTGGGATTATTGTAGGGATGATGTATTTTGTATATTTAATTATACTGGTTTCTTCCTTGAATTATTGATGTTGCATTAAGGTTTTGTAGGTGGAAGGACTATGGAATTATATTCTGAGGAAATCACATAGAATGTATGTGCAATCAGTTAAGCCAAGGCCCCGTTTATGAAGAGACCCGAGGCCTCGTTGTAAAGTATTTTATTCGTAATAGTGGTTTGGATATGTGTGTTTAGGAAGTGTTATGTGTTGTGACAATTTAAACATACCTTGTGTGTAAAGTTGATTTTGTGAGTGTCACTTGACACTTGTGTTTAATGTTAGCAAGGTATGCCATGTGGTTGAGTGAGAGCACATTCTAGAAGCCTTTTGGGAGAAATCCTAAGCACACCCACTTGTCATAGGACCCCATAATGAAGTCCCCACCTTCCATTTTCGTGTATACTCTTAATCATGAGTTTTAGAGGGTTAAAAGTGGCCTTAGGGAGTGGCTTTATGCATTTTTAGCTAACCCATTCCATGTACCTATGGGTTAGGGGTATTTTCAACATAGGAGAAGCCCAAGATTGACTTTTTGACCCCTCCAAAAGTGCATATTTAATCTTGACCTAAAATTGCATCTTGTCATATGGCCCAAAAAGTACTTTCATGACCATCTTCCTTGTTTGGAGAAGTCCTAGGTCACCCACCTCTAAGGACCAGCTTTATGAAGAGAGGGGTGTGTAAGGTTTGGGGTTTTGTCAACCAATGAGAGGGCTTGCCTTTCCCTAGGATTTTGGGAGTTGGGTTAGAGGTCCTTTTAGTAGAATTTTGGAGAACATTGGGGTTGTTCACCCACTCTCTATCCTTAGAGATCACCAAAAGTTAGAGGAAGAAAGCTTGGAATTGGGAAAAGGGCTCAACTCACCTCCATTTTGCATTTGGACTTGAGGTTGGAATTTTTCTCTCACTCTTGTTGTAGAGAATGTATGAGTTTACGTTTCTCCTTTGGCTCCCCATGGTTGGTCATAGAGGAAGCTTTGCTCTTGATTCTTTGTTGTGTTTTAGCTCCCCATGGTTGGTCATGGTGAGAGCAAGCATCTTTGTGTTTTCTTTTGTCATTGGATTTGGGTTGTATGCTCTTGTTTCACTCACCCATGGGAGGGAAGAAAAACCAAGAGGAGGTGTGGGAAATGGAGGCAACTCCATGTGTAGAGTCTCCTCCATGTGTGGGGAAAGATGAAACTTGGGTTGAGTGTTTTCCCCAAATAACCTTGCATTTTAGCCCATGAGGCATTAGGGGTATAAGGAGGGAAAAATTGGCCATGTGAGCCTTGTTTTGATATTGTGTTTATTTGGGTCCATGTGTGGCCTTATTTTCATGCAATGGTTGTCTCCATGGGTTGTCCACCCACAACCCACAAAAGGAGTTCTTGGAATTTCTTAGTTTCATCCTTGAGGGAATTTGGGTTAATTGTATGTTTCTTGTGAGTGTTTTGTGTTTGAGAATGTATCCCATTTAATGTGATTTACCCAAGCTCGGGGGTGGCCTCATGAGAGGCCTAGGATGGGAGGTGAGCATCCCATGGCCTTCCTTTTTTTGTCTTGTTTCTTGCAGATTTTTGGAAGTTCAATGTAGGTGCAAAGCTTGGAGGTTAAAGTGATGTCCAAGATGTTGAAAAATAGCTTCCAAAGTTGAGAAGTGTGCATGTGTAATTTTGTAATCCTATTGTTGAAAGAAGAAGCCTAAATCTTGTATTTTATTATATATTAAAAGTCCTCAAAGAAGCCTCTATATGTAAATTTGAATGTGCAAATGTATTTGAGAAAGTTATGTTACTCTTGAAATGCAAATTGAAATGAAGTTCTTTTATAGTAGATAAATGTGAAAACTAAACGTAATATGTATTCATTAGATAGTATTTGGTTTTGGAAACAATCAATTTAGTTGTGTAAATTGATCAACTTAGAACATTAAATATATTGTCATAGAAGACTATAAAGTTACAAATAGATTAATTGATAAATCAACTTTATCACCTTTAGTGTTCCTAGACCAAACAAGTTAAAAATAAACTATGTAGAAGTGAAGAGAAAACAAAATTTCACAAGCAAAATTAAAAGAATGGGCAAATGGAGACCTACAGGGCTCTGGAATTTGTATGGGAAAAAAATCCCATACAAATCCTTGCCACAGTCAATATAATAATCATATAATTTGTCCACATATTTTTCTAAACAAATAAAATATTAGTTATATTTACATTGCCCCACAATTTCTTTGCTCTCCCAAAAAGTGGCGCAAGAAATAAGGAGACGAGTCTAGGCATTTAATTTTTATGTTACTTTTTGTGCAAATCACCTTCCTACAACGTATACTTGCTGACATAGCATTGAATAGTTTAGGTTTCATTGACCTTTCCACTTCCCATCATGGTGTACTTGACTGCTATTTTATTTAATATTCCTAACTTACCCTTCTTTAAGCAAAGCTCCCCACTCCAAGTCATCCTGCGCTGGCTTTTAGGAATGAATAAAAGTCATTTGCTTTTGAGACTTAGTCTTAGGTTCTGGTGGACCCCACCTCACTTCCCATTTATTAATTCAAAATCACCTCTCCTCATAAACCTGTGCTATCATTTGGGGGCTGACTTATTGCATTAAGGGACTTGATTTGTGTTTTGTGGTCCCCTCTCTCTTGGCACGTGAACCAAGGGGGGGAGATGGGATGTAATGCTAGTGAAGGTTAGTAGGTGTTTAGGTAGGGAGATAGGGTGTTTAGTATAGGTAGTTACTTTATGATACATTGTTTTTATTTATTTATTTTAGTTATTAGTATTGTTATTTATAATTTGTTCATAGTTATTAATTATATAATATGTATATATTATTAACTAATATATTATAGTTTATTAATTAATTAATTAATATATTATAATTATTAATTAATTTATATATATATTATTTAATTATAATTATTAATTATATATATTATTAATTAATATTTTATAATTTATTAATTAGTTAATAATTATATTAATTAATTAATATATTATAATTATTAATTAAATTAATATATGTCTATTTAATTATAATCATTTATTTAATTGATTATTTATTTTTATATTCTATATATATATTGTCATTCTAATTATAATAAATCAATTTGATATTAATTTATATATATCAAAAATTATTAATCAATATATATAAGAATATTATTTAATAAATATTTTAGGTAATATTCTTTTACTCTTTTATAATCTATATGATTATTAAATTAACGCTTCACAAATTGTTCATTAATTTAATTAACGAAACCTCTTAATATTGAATTCTACTTAGTATCATAATTAAAACAAATTATGATAATTTTGACTTTTCTAGATTGAATTCTAGATGTAACTAGTAGGGTGATCTAATCGTGATTAGTTTAATTTTAATTAATTCATTTTAGTAAAGAATCATTCTAATAAATCAAGTTAGTGATTTGTTAATCTGTTAGGGAATTTGAGATAAACCTCGTAGACATCTCCAAAAGTTAATCATGATTTGTTCATCCTAACCCCTTCGAAACTCGATTACAACCTCTCTACCTAGATTGGATTCCTCGCTAGAACTTTTCATCTAGTAACTTATGGAAAATGACGTTTGTAGAGATATTGTCCTTCAGACTCTTTTGAACTTTTTCATAGACACCTATTAACCCGCATCATAAACTTGGAACTATTATCCCTTTAAAAAAAAATTTGTTGGTTGGGTTTTGGCCCAAATTTTTGGGCATTACAGAAGATCTCCCAAGTCCTAAACCCTTCTCATTTTTTCTCAATCCTTCTCTAACCTTTTAGTTGTCTCCATAATTTGAAAGAGGGTGAACAACCCAAAAATATCTCCAAAGTCCCTCTAAAAGACCTCTCAACCTACTACCCAACCAACTCTAATTAAGGAGGTATGGTTCAAAAAATTCCCCCCTCCTTTTTTGTATCCCCTCATAAATGAGATGGAGACCAAAAGTAGGGAAGGGGGGATGGGCTTGACCTCTTCCCACAACCCTCAAAATATGTCACTTCCCAAAAGTGGCATTTAAGAAGGGTCATAAATGAGGTATGGGCAAGAATTTAACCAAAATATAAACCCCAACCCAAGGTATACCAAGTGGGCTTGCTAACAAAGGTGCTAACTCATTTCTAGGGGTTCATTTAACACTTCAAAAACCTACCTAAAGTTTACCTATGGGTTCAACATGATTTGACCATACCTATGGCATTCTAAACAAGGGATTACCATGGGAATCCTACATGGGACTACCCTAGGTTAGGTTGCAACAACTTCATCCTCAAATGGACATGTCATTGCCACATATACTCATTACAAGTGTCAAGTGACACCACAAAAAATGCGCAACACAATAATACACATGGCATGTTTATTTAGGTATTTACATTATTACAAAAATACCAATTACAATTTGAAAAAATATAGAAGAATTCACATTTATGAGATAAAGCACATTACATATGAGGTATTGTCTCTTCAATAGATGCAACCTTGGTTTTACTATCACACAAATGTTTGGTCCTAGTTCTCTGAATAATTTTCATGGTCATTTTCCTACACATCTCAAATCAAGTATCAGTAGTCCAAGAATCACATGCATATAAGATACATGAAAATAACATCATATATTCATTTGTAATTTAATTAACATCTCCACTTAACCAATTCATAACTTAACTCAATAGAACAATTCAAACCTTTCCATTGCATTTTCCCACATGAAATTATATGCATTAATAAATAACATTTACGCACCTAACATTAATTTACAATAAGATCACATCTCATCATAATTGCATTTATTTGTCATCCTAATTAATTCACATAAGAATTTACTTAATTGCATAATCATAATATTCATCTACATTAGTTAACTATAATAAAATTGTACTACATCATAAGGTCATCATCATGAGTACGAAAAAACATCATAAAATAAGGTGCATCACAAATCAAAGTGATCACATCCCTATCATAAATAGTATACATCCATAATGCATAAAAATAGAGTATCAATTACTAAGTCTATCACAAGGATAGAAAAAATGCTATGACGGGTTTGGGGTAGGGCCTCACATTTTTTGAGGGTTAAAATAACTCTTAGGGTAGAGTTGATGTCATTTATATAAGCCCACTTGATGTGCCTATGGGTAAAGGTAATTCTAAGCCATAGTACCACCTATTTATGACTTGAGAGTCCATTCAAAAGTTGGCTTCTGAAGATGGACTAAATCAACTTTTGGAAGATTGTCTTGGGATGCCAACCTTCCTTTGATTAGCAAGTACCCTTCTCCCCATCCCCTAGTCCACCTCCTTGGGTACCATGTTGGGAGAAATCAGTTAAGGAATGGGAAGGACAACCAATGGTAACCATACCTTTCCCAAGAGATTTGGGAAATGGAAAGAGAGCCTTTTTAGATGGATCCCCCAAAAACTTAGAAGTTGTTCACATAGTCTCCAACTTTGGAGACGACTAAAACTTGGAAAATTTTGGAGAAGGATTTGGACTTAAGGAATCTCTTCATAAAATATGATTTCCAAATATTGGACTGAGGTTTGTGTTTTCATTCTCACTCTTGTTGATAGTTCATCTCATGTGTAGAAAGAAGTTAAAATTTTATGTTATTGTGTTGTATGCAAATTAGATGTCTACCAACTAGAAATGATAAATTAACTATTAAAGCCAATGAATCTATCTTATGCAAACACAATGAAGAATGCAAAGTAACTATGAAATGATGAAACTAATTTTAATTACCTTCACCTACCATGCAGCTTGTCTCCATTGTCCTCCTAGCTTTGATTTCTTGAAGATGTTGAGCTCTCAAATTTCCAAAATGAAGCCTTCTCCCAAGATGCTACCAAAGTGTGGAGATTGAATGAAATTGAGTGCACAATAGCTTATGCAAACTAATGGATGAAATGCAAATGAAATGGTGATTTCTATGGAATGCTTGATTGCTTGAATGCTTGGATGCTTGAATGCTTGAATGCTTGGATGCTTGTTATCAAAAATACCTATTACCTCTCAAATGAGAAAATGAGGCTCCTTTTATAGAGTTTTGGAGGATCTAGGCTTAGGTGGCACAATCCTACGGTTGAGAATGAAAGGTGGAAGATCCTATGGCTAGGATTGACTTGGTTGAAGGAGTTGAGAGAAAGGGGGATGTAGTTGGAATGTGAGAGGAAGAATAGGGATGATGTTCCTCTCACATTGACATGGAGGAGAAGAAGGTGGAAGGAAAAGACACATGTCAAGTGTCTCACAAAGACCAAAGAGAGAAAAGGGGAGAGACATTTTCCTCATGAGGACTCTTTGTACAAGTGTCCCATGAGTCACCTTTGACCCTTAGAGGTGGCTTGAGAAGCCCCTTAGGAATAGGGAATGTCTCTTGACTTGGTTGTTGAGAGGACATGTGGTCATCAGACCAAGTCCTATGAGGCCACATAGCCCTTAAGAATAGGACATGTGTGGGTGAGGATAAATATGAATAAATAATTAATAATAATTATTTATTTTAGCCAAGATGATGTGTCAGGTGACTAGGTGGATGAAGTGAATTAGAAGACTTAGTCATATTTAGGTGATTGTGTATTTAATTAAATTACTTTAATAGACTATTTAGAAGACTTAGGATATAGAATTAGACTATAGTGAATTTATTAAATAAATTGAATAATTTATTTAATAAATAGAGGAATAATTATTAATTAAATAATAAATATTTAATTAATTTATCAAGTCAATAGTAATTAAATAATAAATATTTAATTAATTAATGAAGCCATTTTTAGGTGTATACATGTGTTTTTCTTCATGTGTTAGTTTATGAGATTTGTTCTTTGTGTTGGAATTTTTTTCTTGGTTTCTTGTATGCGATCTTAGGAGTTCAAAGCCAAACTAACCCTTGGAAGGATAGAGTATCCTTGGGTTGAAGGGTAGAATGGATAGACATGGGTGCAAAGTCTCTCTTCTTCAAAAAGAGGGAAAAAGGCATGGATTATGGGGTCCATGTTGTTGATTTTATTGTATGTTTAGTGGGGTCATAAGGGTATGAAGTTGTTGAGAAAGTATGTGAAAAGAAGTTGGTGTAGAAGCCTTGAGAATGCATATGATTATTTGTAATTTTTTAGTTTCTCCCAAGGTATTTGGTCCACCTTCACCCCTTATTGAAATCACTCGGTGACTATGTGTCATGCCCAAAATTTGAGAAAAATACACCAATCAAATTTTTTTTAACTAACACCAAAGTTATCTATGATATCCAAAAAGTTGCAATTAAATAGATTTAAAGGAGTACATAACTTGAATAAGTTTAAGGGGTATCATGACTAAAGTTGACTTGGTCAACCTCCCTCACGTTATCAATTTTCTAAAATGAAGTATTTCACTAACGGTTGCAGGAATCCCTAGTGGTGTACTGATGGCTACAAGAGACTCTGGTGTTGTAATAATGGCTGCAGGAACCCTGGAGTGATTATTTAACTAGGTTTGACTTTACTAAACCTTAAAGTTTCATTCGCAAACTCTAGGCTTTAATTTAAGTGTCTAATTGTTTAAACTTCAAAAATCATGCAAGGGTTTGAAATACTAAATGTAATTTAATTAACTTTAATAAACTTACAGATTTTTAAAAAGAATCTTATTTAAATCCAATAAAAAGAATGATGCCCAAAAAAATTAATATGTTAGTCTCAACTTTTAAATTTAATCATTTATCAAAATGATTAAATTTGAAAGGAAACATAATAGCTTAAAGACTATAAGAATTTCTTAATTATTACGGATAAAAGGCATTTTAAATAATGACACTAAAGTCATCTAACTATAATAGTCACTTAATAATTTAATAAATAATTTATACCTTAATTACTATAAAAAAATATTAAATTATTTCAATTTAATCTATCCATATACTAATAGATTCCAAATAAACAATATCCATTAAAATTTAATACATATTAAATAAAATATCTAAAAATAAATCAAATCCAAGTCACTAAAGTAATTCTAATCTTTCCTTTAAAATAAAAAATTACAACTAAGAGAAAAATCTAGAAGTTTCCTTTTAAGACACAAAGTCAAATTTTGCAACTAGAAATATCAATGAGATAAAATCAAATATTTTCTATTCAATAAAGGCAACTAAAATGAATTAGATAAAACTCTGAGATCCATAAAGCTAAATTCTATAAATATCCAAATCCTTAAAAATCTAAATTCTATATTTCATTTACTCTTCTCTTTTATTTTCTTACACGTTTGCTGTAGGATGGAGTTTTGAAGTTCTCCATTGATAGAGTTTACTTGAGCTTTGATTTATTTATTAAATCTTTTTAGTTTTAACAATAGTCTCTGTTTTTAGTTTTCATTTCTCTGCTGCAAATTTAATCGTTGCGTCTGATTCTTTTCTTTTAAAAATTATTTCTCTGACATAGCCTCTGAATTTGTTGGTTTAAAAAGAATCAATTTATTTTCTTGTTTTATATAGTAACAACAATTGTTATATTATTGTAACTGTGTACTTATTTTTCAGTTTTAACTAATTTTTTTATTCAAATTCAAAACAGTAACTAATGTTGTTTTTGTTTCAAATTTGATGCTAAAAAAATCTTACTATTCAAAAAAAAAATATTTGTTTTTGTTGTTGATTAAAAAAAATAACCCCAAACATTGGTTGGGATGCAACAATCCCTTTGGGGAGGCATGTGATCCCTCGTGGAACTTGCAGGTCCCCAAGATTGGGGTTGCTTCCAAATAATGGGTTGCAGTCCCATTCTGGGTTGCGGCCCATTGCTGAGGGCACAGTCCTCTTCTTAGAGGTTGGTGCCTCTCAAAGCAATCATGGGAGAGGGACGAGTAGAGCCCAGCTCCCTATTTCCTCCCCAAATTTATTATAAATTTTTATTTTTATTTAATATATTTTTAATAAATAAAAAACTTATGTATTTAAATTATTGTATTAAAATCCCAAAATCTCAGTTTAAAAATATGATTTAATTTATTATTATTTTAATATATATAAAGATGAACAAGGGAAGATTTACCCAATATATTTTATGAGAATATAAGGGAATAATTATGTAATTTATAAATCTGACATAATTATGTTTAAATGATTTAGGAAACTATAATCTCCTTTAGGTGTGCATAAAAATAATAATTTTTAATGAGAAATAATTTGTTAAGTCATAAAATTAGATTCCTCAATAATTTATGAACTTTAATTTCAATCTATTTAGAAATAGGTAATAGATCTATTAACCCATAAATCCTTTTCAAATTGCATTATGAAAAGATACCAATTAATTATTTCACATAAAACATAAATTTATTTTAATATAAATTAAGTTTCCTAACTTTATCATTTAAATGAATATTCAATAAATTAACTTGGAAAGCAAAACGTAAAGAATGACTTTCTAAAGTTTTTCCTCCAGCTTAGTATTTTTATAATTTAATAAAGAGATACTAGGAAACTTAAATATTGAATTTGGCTAATATCTAACATTAAGTCTATTGGCACTTCAATTTTCAAAATATAAAATCTTGCAATTCTTTACAAAATTGAAGTATATACATGTGATCCTAAAGTTGAGAAAATTTTGCTACAAAAAACCTAGCAAAAATCCTGCAAAATTACCAAGGTTTCTTTTAAGTCTAGCAAGCCCTAATCAAATAGAAACTGCCCCTAAGAAAAACCCTAAATGCCTTTATCTTAAATAAACCCCTAGGTTTTCCTTTAGGTTTCTATTTGAGCATTACTTTTTGCAGATTACTTAAGTCCTTAAGCGCACGTGTTTTAAAAAAATATCACCACGCGGAGTCATGTTAGTAACACGTTTGAATCACCTAACCCCAACCCCTTTTAATTTTTCCTAAGTCTAAGCCCAATGATTTTCCTAAAAATTCCTAAGTCCTAACCGCCTTATCTCCTAATGTTTCGACACTATAGTTCGCTTGGAATCTGAAATCTAAATCTAACGGTTGTCGCTTGTTCACATAGAATCTTTGGATTCCATGCGATCATGTGACAACCGTCGATACTTTTATTCCTGAGCCCTTATAGCATGTGGGACCTCTGCCAAGTGTATACACATGGATCTTTCTAATTGGATATGATATTTACTGACATGGAAAATATCGATAGGGCTACCACTTTAGCAGGAAAAGTTTTGTGTCTGCCTACAGGATATTGCAACATGGCAATTCCTCATTAGTTGAGAAGAATGGACCCAGCCTCAGGAGGATCTGGAGGCCTGACAATCTACAAAAGATCCAATGCTGGTCGCATGTTCGCATGGAATCTTTTAAGCCCATGCGATCATGCGACAACCGTAAATTTAACTTTATTCCTAGGTATAAGAGAAAGGTGGGTCCACTGCCAAGTGTCACACGTGGCCGTTGTTGATTAGTTTGAGGTGTTTGATGATGCAGAAAATGTCAGTAGCACTGGCGCTTAGTAAGAAAAGGTTACATCCACTTGCCAGGTAATGCAAATATGGACATTCTTGAATGGTCAAAGCAAAGTGGGGCCAAATACTTAAGGTATAAATAACAAATGGGAGATCTAACGGTTGTCTCTTGTTCGCATGGAATCTTTGGAGCCCATGTGATCATGCGACAGCTATTGATTGGGTATCAAGGGCATGATGGCCTACTTTATGTCTAGTCATAAAGGTGAAATAATAATGACCATCAGATGCAGCATCTGATGGTAGTAAAGAATCCAAGGTACTAAGTGGGTCCTCGATGACGTGTTTAAGGATTGTTGTTGATATGGATTGATCTGATGGTTGTCGCATGTTCACATAGGTTTCTTTCAGGCTTTGTGATCATGCGACAACCATTAGATTCTCTTTAAAAGAAGATCAATGGTCCAAATTCAAACTTGATGCAGAAAGGTGTGAAATTCAATTTTTCCCGTTAAACGATGACAATTCGATTTCTCATAGAATAAATGGTGAAATCATGTGGAGTAAATTGCTTAAATAATTTCTTCTGATTGTTAATATCTTGAAGATCTATGCATTTTAGAAAACCACAAGGAGATAAAATTTTGCAGAGAACTGGGCAAGAAATTTGCAGAGATTGATTGTCATTTCCTGAGAAATTTCAAGAAAAGGTTGGTCATTCTTACATGTTATGTTCCTGTTAGAAAGAAAATCATTACAATTTTGCATTTTTCTTTTACACTAACTGTATAAGATCAGAGCCCTAAAAATTCTGCCTAGGAAGGAATTGTCTGGTGAGAATGATTATAGTAAGAGGGGTTTGCATGAAGATTTGCTATAGTTATTGCCCAGTTTGACAACATACCTAGTAAAGGTGAAACAATTAACGCCAAAAGAAACTAGGTTAAAGGTAGGAGATGGGTTGTATGATATAGGAAATTATATTAGAGATGCTAAGATTGTTACACCCAATGCAAGTGGCATCTCTGATATCACTGGTTTTACATTGTTCATAGTTGGGTTCAGCCAGAGAAATGCCCCTGTTCCCACCAGTAAATATATGGCAATTTGATTTAGGGAAGCTTGTAGTGCCTAGCACTTTCCTAGATGCAGACCTAATGATTTAGGTTGCAAAGAATTATGACCCTATTACTAGGGAAATTAGAGATGCTAGAGGATAATTGTTAATGAAAATTTCTATTGAAGAAATCAGAATAGTTTTTAGATTAACTGAACCCTCAAATGACCTAGAATAGATTAATTTTGAAGAATTGAGAGAAGTATATGGTGCACAGAGAAATTATCTCAGAAATGGTCCTGTGAAGGAGTTTTGTGGTAAGGTTGGAAAAATGGTTGTCATAGGGCCAAGCACATAGGAGCCTTTAAAAACATATTATTTTGATATAAGAGCAAGAGGTGCATATTGGTCATTATGTCAAGTTTTTGGGGAAGATGCTGAAGAGAAGATGCCAGTACATTTGATGTACATGATGGTCCAAATTTTGCATTCACACTTGTCAGTTACATTTGATTATGCCCCTTTCATTTCTGAATTGATTCATAATGGATTGATGGGAATCCAAAAAAGAAAAGTTGATAAGCCATTCTGCTGGTACTCTTTCATAATGTACATGTTCTTGTTTAAGGGTGCTAACTATTTTGAGGGGGGAATGAGTTTGTTAAAACAAAGCAATGGTGAGGACATGCCAGTCCAATTATGGAACCTCAACATGACATGGGACAAGAAGGAGAGTAGTTTCCTACAATTTGATAAATGTTTAGCAGCTAGATTGAGATTGAAATTTGTTCATGAAAGCCCAAGAGTCCCAAGTGCCTTAGCCAAACTTGTCAGGCCAGAACAATTTTCCAAAGACCTCAAAATAATACATAATTGGGCGGATGTCATCTTCTATCCTTATTCTAATGTCATTAGATTATATGGTTTTAGAGGGGCTCCATATATATTGCCATATCAGGTTCCCCTTAAGATTCATATAGCTGAATTCTTTAGATAACTAGGAGATATTGAGAAGAACACTCTGGCAAGAAAAGGTAGAGGAACTCTGTTCCCAAATGTTACAATTGCCCACCAATTTATAATTACAAAGGGTGGATGGGTTCAGATGGATAAGTTCCTGGAACCATATCACATGGCTACTAAAATTACTGGGATAGCAGACCTAGAGGGGTTTTATAATGAAATGTTCAAAAAGAGAGTCAGATGCTAAGCAATAAGCCACATTTTCAATTTCCCTGAAGATATTATCAAGAATATCCAAAGATTGCAAGATCAGGAAGTTAGGAAAGAAAAGTGGTTGGTGTATAAGAAGACCATTGGATTTTGTCAGACAGTTTGATCTAGGGTATGATCCCCTGAAGAGTATCAATCCTAAGGGAAAGAAAATAGATACTCTCATGGGAAATTTTAAAGAGATTTATTAGACCCTAAATGAGAAGAAAGAGAAGGTCATAGGTGAAAACCCAGAGAAAGCTCAAAAAATACTGAGCCATACTACATTCACAAAAGTATTGCCTCCAGGCAAGTATGTGGTGTAGAAAAAGACTGGTTACAACATGGTAATCCTAGAGTCTAACAGGAGGAAACAAATAAAGAAAAAGGACGATGTCCCTTCTACATCACAGCAGGTGAAGAAACACAAGTAGGTTGTGGATGTTACAGACACACCTCAGGATCAACCAACTAAGAACATTCCTGATTTCTCACCTCCCACCAAGAAACCAAAATTAGAAGAGAGGCCCCAGGATGTAGAAAAGGAATACTCTCCTTATCAATCACCTCTAATTATCAAGGATGATCAGGAGAGTACAGAGCACACACAACAAATGGGCTCTCAAGGTCAAATTTTTATGACTTATGAAGAGATTAATGAAGCAGTGCTAGAGCAACCAAGAGAGCCTAAGTTAGGCTTAACAACAAGACAAATGGCAAGTATAGAGCTAGACTCTATAGTCAAGAAAGCATGTGATGAATTTCTAGTTGATGATGACTTTGTGAAGGCTAGGGCTTTTATGCAATTTCTTTGGAAGTTGAATATGAATCATTTTGAAGAAGCCTATGAAAAGAGGCATAAGGAGAATCCAGACAAGGATCTCAAAGTCATAGAATCTGAAATTAAGAATGAGATGACATAATATTTTGAAAAAACTACTCCAGAACAAGGGAGAGAGCTAGTAAAAAATGCAGGTGTACTTATCCTCCCAGAATGGGATATAGCAGATGTAGTGGTCCTTGATGCAGTTAGGAAATAGACTACTCCTATGCACAAGACCAAGGAAGAGGCAGAATAGGCCATTGAAGGAGTTGCTTTCAGTAATGACCATCGGGCCTTTGTCATGTGGTCCTTGAAAAGGGACGAAAAGAACAAAGTAAAACATATTACTAGAAGTGATCTTTCTAGTGGTCTTATAGTGAAAAGGGTTACTGACACTTATATGATTGAAGCATCAAGTATGGTGGTGGCCACAGCCTATCTTGTAGAGAAGGTAGTAGAGAAGGAAGCTAGGGAAAAAGAAGAACTCACAATAAGGTTTGAAACAATGTTGAAAGCCTATGGGGATTTGAAATAGGGAATGTTTGAAAAGGAAAAATTTATTGGAGACTTGAAGAAAAGGTTGGGAGAAGAGGGTCCAATTCAAGCTTCAGGATAGTCGCAAATTTCCTCTTCCCCTACTGGGCCTTCTTCTTCAAGTCCTATTGTTGAATATCCCTTATCCCCTTTTCCCCCTTCCATGAGCAATGAAGAAATAGAACAGAGAGAAAAGCAGAGGTATGCGAAAAGAATAAAAGATACTATTTTGCACTTTGGTGCCAATGTAAAGCCAAAGGAAATTTATAAGAGTGCTAAGCAATTGGATGACATTTTGGTCTCTTTTAAGAAAGAGGTAGCCACTGTAGGAAAATTTTGGATGATTGGGTTCCTAGGGAGAATATGTTGAAATCATTCTTTGATTCAATTAAAAATCAGGGTATTGTAAATGTCCAATTAACAGATACTTATAAAATTGTTAAAAGCCTTTTTTATTTTGAAGTAAACGGGGCGGGGTTGAAGAGGAAGGCTGAACTCTTAAGAGTTAGATATTTAAAGGACAATTTCCAAATATTCCTTGGTCTTGTCAAAGCAGATGGAACCATAGAGGATAGGGAGCAGTGGTTGGAAAAAATTAATAATGGGATGTTGGCTAAAATTGATATTATTTTAGGTACAGAGGATAATACCCCTTTTATACAAGTAATTGAGATTCTACAAGATACCAGAATACACTTCACTAAAGTAATGACTGAGCTTCACCAAGTGGTTTCTAGTTGAGACAAAATCCTACCAAAAAGGGATGAGATTCTAGCTTTCAATTGGCCAAATGAGGATACTTTTACATCTTGGGAGACAACATATATTGTAGAGAGTGAGAAAGAAGAGGAGACATCTGCAGATGGAGCAACAGGGGGCGATGCCCCAAGCTCCTAAAATTTTATTGCAAATAGTGCTAAAAGCATCAAACAGTTGAAGAATGCACAAATGCTACACCTGGCAGAAGTTGAACTGACCTTAGGACTTGTTGCAAATTTTGGCACTCATCTCTGCAAATATTTTTTAAAGTTGTACAACAAGAAGGTGTTATATTTTCCTTTTTTCTCTTATATGACAAATTCTTTTTGTCTTTTGTAAGAAAGATTTGAAGCTTGTATGCAATCCTTGTTTCTATAAAAGGATTATCGGGATCATTGTAAAGGACCGAAACTTGAGCATATTTTCTAACAAGTTTTGGGTATAGGATACGATAGACTGTATTAGGCATATTTTTGTAAGAAAGAAATATTGCTGGTTCAAGTTAAATCTAGATAGTTTTGCACTTTAAAGCATTTTTGTATACATGATATTGATATGGCATTTGAATAAAATCCAAAGTTCAAATCTCTCCTATGTGTATAGATCTCTTTGAGTTATGAATCATTGAAGTTCATTACATAGATATTTTCTGTGTGTATGTTTATGCTCTTCAGCTCTGAATTGGGATCAGATTAAATAAGCTTTAGACATGGCATAAATTCTTTAGGTGTGATATAAGGATATGAGTTAGTAGTATGAATATAGGATCCCTTTGATAAAATCCACCACAAGGTCATAGCATTTTCAAAGGGCAGGGCTATTAAAGTTTAATATATTTGTTTGTGTATAACAAATCTTACAGTGAAGGTGTTGCCCAATGGATAAGGCACTAGCTAGCAGTGGAGTTGTTTTCATAGAGATCAGTGTTTAAAAGGTTCTATGTGTATTTCTAAATATTTGATATAAATCTTTCAAAATTTTGTAAGTACAGTGACTTGCAAAGCATTATTCCACCTAATGATAATGGAGAATCAATTAATGAATGGTCATCATTTAGCATTTTCTTATCATTTATCTATTTTTATTCAATCCAATCTATTATTGTTGAAGTAAGGTTATTTGTTCACTAGATTAGGAGTACCTTTCTTGGTTTTGTAGAGCCAGAAGTGCAGAGGGCAGTCTTGTCCCTACAGTTGGTTCAATCATCTTAGAATTCCATATTTGGATCTAACCCATCCTAAAACCCTATAGATGTATTGGTTTCTTTGAAAGCATAAAGTCCAGTTTAAGGAACCAACAAATTCCTATAGAGGACAATAATTTGCAAAAAAAAATTATTTCAAGTAATGAACTTATATACCTCTTTCCATATATTCATAATAACAACTTTTACAACTTCCATTCTTTGAAAACTAACATAGAAGCGAATTTCCTCACATAACTTTTCTTAAAGTTACAAGATATTCATGAAGATAAGAGATACAATTTTAAACAATAGGGAAAACTCTTAAACTATAGCCAAGTTCCCATCATATGCTCCAAGCAAGAACCTGCATAAGAAATTAGTTGACCATGGAGGCTTACCTCCCAACCTAGACCATTTCATGGTCACCCCCAAGGTAGGGGAACAAAGTGTGAAAAGGAACCAACATGATTACTTGCAACAATTAAACAAGATATACATAAAACTCCCATAACTAAGGTGTACACATAAGTCTTTCAAAGACTATTTTAACATGGGGTGAAATTAGACCAAGTAAACAAGACGAGAATCCAAGAACATAACAAGGAATAAAAGCCACACATGGGCACAAAAAAAAATTCCTTCCCAATTCCTCCTCTCAACCAAAACCATGGCCTCAAGCCAAAAATCTCCTTATCACCCCCAAATGCCCATAGGAAATGTTTGACATCATGGAGAACAAAGCATCCATTTTTATCCTTCCCCTACAAGGGGAAACTCTACACTATAATAGGATGTCACTAACCTTTCACCCCTCAAGGTTACTCCACCCTCCCAAGGGTGAGTGTTCCTTGAAAAATCCCTTAATCAAACAAAATAGAACTCAATACTAAAATAAACACATAAAAAGAATGAAACATAACCATAAGACTCCATGAGAGCATATCAAGCTTTATTTAATACTTTGCATAAAAAATGGATATATTATAAGTGTTAGGAATAGTCCAATTAAGTATACTTAAACATAAATAATAAACACAATGAAAGAACACATGAACACAACACCAATATTTTGGTTATGGGGAAACCCAAATAGGTAAAAACCCCAGTGGGAATTGACACCCACTAATATTTTGCACTAGTGTATTATGATCCTTGTTAGAAGATCCTTAACCCTTTAAGAGTTTCTTTACAATATATTTAGTATAGCAGACCTGGTCAAGGGTCAGACCCTATTAGGAGTCTTTTACAATTGTCCCTGTTAAGGGAGAGGACGCACTGTCTGAGAGCACATTGCTCAAAGGGGTGAAGGCTACAACCTTTTGTTTAATAGATACACACTATATCTAGATCTTGGTGAGTTGCACTTTGACCTGTTGTCTAGATCAGTTCCAATGAATAGCACAAATACTTTACTTGGTCACATTGACCTTCTTCTGATGGCTCAACACTTCACACACTCTTCTCTACTCTGCTTAATCAACTATGAACCATGGGTAAAATAAAAACATAAATTATACAGACAAACAAAATAAATCATTGCATCTACGAAGTGTAAAACAATGCATTTCAAATTTAGATAAAAGAACTATAATGAACTCAAACCAATTCACACAACAATAATTAAGATAGCTATACCTATATGAATATTATTATTTTTTTTTTCAAGAAAGGCACATGCCCAGCTGTAACTGATAATAAGGATTCTTACTCAATCGAATGCAAGGTTTGACCATAACTCAAAACACTTGATCATCTTGTACTGGTTGGCAGAGACAAATTTGTCCATATACATGACTTCCACTCATGCTAGACTTTACGTAGGTGAAACATATGTAAATAGTCCACATATTTAACCACACCATAGTCATGCAATACCAAAGAAAACTCTGATGTAAAAAAAATACGATATGATCAATTCTCCTCTACGATTGAGATGTCTGTTGACTGTAACTACATTAGTTGTCATATAATTTTAGGAAGTATATCTCTCCCCCAGATGAAGGTATATAATGCATAGTAGCTAAGATATTGAAAGATAATGACGGTGGAAGTAAAACCAGCTAAAACAAAAATGCAGCACAGTTTCCATAACATTATTTTGAATTTCTCAGTGAAAAACTTGAATCTCATTTCTTTTTCCCAAATGATTAGATTTTAATAATGATATTTCATTTATGTGTTATTTAAAATCTAAGGAATTTAGAAAAGAAAGGTGTGTACCTATCTCTTCATGTCTGAGACACGGTTTCTTGCAGATCTCTCCAAAATTTCCAAATTTAGCTGGGTAATCTCCATTGATGATGCACGTTCTTTCTACAGAGATCAAGTAGCTTAAATCTTTTCATGATGACTTAACAATGTTCAACAAGGCCAATGTCTTTGACGTATTTACACAGGTACGATCAGCATCACATAAGACCATATTTGCAAATAATGAAATGTGGTTTTCCACACACCCAACAAGGCTGTAAAACTTGAATCAAAGTCTGAAGAGAATTCCACTCTACAGTGTGACCCATCTGCAACTTAACTAAACAATGCTTCAACCCTGACCGTAATAGAAACCTTCCTAGACAAAAGCGTGTCCTTTATCAGAGAAAGTAATGGGAAATACTCCAGATGTATAAGAATACTTCCACTTCATGCTCAGATTCACCTCCACTTGAGAAGCTATAACATTGATTCTTATTTTCCCCAAAATAATTATGGAGGAAGGCACGCTGATGTCGGCAATGTTGGCATCGTATAGTTTGGCTTTGAGGTCCAGAATATAATGAATCTTCACGGTCTTTTTCATATCTTTTATGTGAAAAGGAACTAAAGATTGGAGAGCCTGATCAACCAGCAAGTCTCTCACATAAATCAAGCCCTTTTCTGAGATATTAACCCCTATAAAACCTTCCTTCTCAGATAAATTTATGGATCCATCTGAAATTTGATGGCAGCACTCACAAATCTTTGCTACTAATAAAAGGATCAATCTTACAAGAAATTGTAGCAACAAATATAGGGCCACCTTGTTGTTGAATCCTTCATGGAATTTTTCTGTGGCCGATGAGGTATTTTTTGATTTAGGGCCCCCCAGGGGAATAGTGTCATCAGAAAAATCCCCTATATTTGATGGACAGGTTGCCTTTTCCAGGGCAGCTTCCTGTCACCAACCGTAATTAGATTTCCACATTTATGCCAAGTAAATGCCCTCATAGAGGTCCATACTATTAAAATTAATGCTCCATAAGTATTGGTTTCTAGGTCCACGACTAAGGGATGGGATGATAGGGCACCATGCTTCATTAATTTCCCATAAATCTCTTCTTATCTAACCACCCACCCTCATTAAAATCATGCTCACCATCTTGCAATAGAATATCAATAAATATCTGGTATATTTAGATTATCACAGCAAGAATCCAAATCCAAAAACCTATTAATTAATTAATCATCTTCAAAGCAAAGACCTGATGAAGGAACCATGTTCTTCGTTAAGGAACCCACAAAGTGGAAGTAATAAGTGAAATCCTTTTACCAACAATTTCAATATTCTCTTTTATAATCTCTCTATTAACTCTATTTCCTCACTCCACATATGAGAATATATATAGCTCAATATAAATTGGTTAAAATTCAATTTAATTATTTAAATGAAATCCAATTGAAATTGGAATTGAAACTGCATTTTCTCAAGCTTCTATCAAAATAACACAACAAGATTATTCAAGAAATTACTTACCTCAACACCCCAAGATTTGTTTCCTGCAACTAGCTTCTTTCAACTATAATATTAACTAAAACTTAGTCAAAATTAGTAGTACAACGTAGCATTCATAACCAAGATAACATGAACATATAATCATCTCATAGCATATGTGTTTGGATAATTTCTATTCTCCTTACTCAAGATAGTTAAAAAATCATCATCACCATTTAGAACACTTCTCATTATAGATTAGTACCCAATGTCAACTTAGCTTATCTTTTTTTTTATTTTTTTTATTTAAAACTTCATAAGATCCTAGAATCACAATTATACTCTTCCACACATGTACAATAACCATAATTTTGAACTAATCATTACTAAACATCTGCAATGTATGAATTGATAAAAGTATCTTGAATTAACATTAGCATGAAATGTCCCTTACCATTTATAGGTGTGGCCTATCATACCATAATAAATCCTTACTGATCTAGTTGGAATTTGAGAGGCACTACAGTGATATTTGATCTCAATGTGCTTTGTCTTTACATGCATCACAGGGTTCTTCAACATATTGATAGTGCTAGTGTTATCACAGTGAATAACAATAGGATAATCAATCTGAATTCCAAAATCCTTAATCATCTATTGGATCCAAACAATTGTAGAATAATTCAAGGCTGCTACAACATACTTCACTTCTATTGTTGACTGAGAAATACAATTTTGTTTCTTGCTTGTCCAAGTGACAAGTCTATCACCAAGAAACACTGCTCCACCTGAAGTACTCTTTCTATCATCAACAATCCTGCCCAATCTACATTAGTGTACACATGAAGCTCAACATTTTCTGAATTTGGATACCATAGACCATAATCTATAGTTCCCTGCAAGTATCTAAATATTCTCTTTACTGCCATGAGGTGACTTTGCTTAGGTTCTGTTGCAAATCTTCCAACTATGCCAATTGCATTGGAAATATCAGGTCTAGTCTAAGTAAGATATATAAGTTTACCAATCATAGACTTATACAATGTTATATCTACTACTGGTGAGTCATCTTCTTTTGTAAGCTTGCATCTAGTGATAATAGGTGTTACTACTGGCTTGCAATCATCCATCTTGAATTTCTTCAATATCCCTTTCTCATATTTGGACTGATTAATAAAAATTCCTTTTTCTGTTTGCTGCACATTTAGTCCAAAAAATTATTTGATAGGACCAATCATACTCATCTCAAACTCATTCTACATTTATTTGGCAAATTCTGCACTTAGTTTGTCATTTCCTCCAAAGATAATGTCATCAACAAATATAGCTACAAGTAGTAGACCTTCAGATGTCTCTCTAATGAATAGATTACAATCTGTTGCTCCTTTCTTGAATCCAATATTTGTTAGATATCCGTCTAGTCTCTCATACCAAGCTCTAGGGGCTTGCTTAAGTCCATAGAGGGCCTTCTTCAATCTGCATACCATATCAGGTTTGTCTGATAAGGTGAATCCTTTTGGCTGCTCAATGTATACTTCTTCTTTCAAATCTTCATTCAGGAATGTTGACTTGACATCCATCTAATATACTTTGAAGTTTTTGACTGTAGCATAAGCTAGAAACAACTTAATAGCTTCTAATCTTCTCACGGGTGCAAATGTGTCTGAAGAATCAATGCCTTCTCTTTGCACCTATCCCTTACATACTAACCTTGCTTTGTTTCTTACTAATGTACCATCTTCATTCATCTTGTTTTTGAATATCCACTTTGTTCCAATCACATTCTTATCACTAGGTCTTTGGACCAGTTCCCAAGTGTCATTCTTAACAATCTAATCAAGTTCTTCTTTCATAGCATCATGCCAATCTGAATCATTACATGCATCTTCAACACTTAAAATTTTAATATGAGATAGTAAACATACCGATCCACTGCTAGCTGAGTTCTTTGCTTGTGGCTTTGTTAAGACTTTGTCACTCTGATCTCCAATGATGTCTTTCTTGGAATGATTTCTAGATGTAAACTTTGGAACTTTAGGTGATGCTGACTCATTAGCCTTAGGGGTTTCTTCTTCACTTGTCTTAGGGTCATTAAACAACACATCAATACTATCCAACATTTCTTCAATAACTGTCTCACTAGTGGAGGGTCTGGGTTCTTCTTCAATCATGGGCGAGTAATCATGATATCTTTCTTGAACCATGAACTTTTCATCAATCTTAACATGAGCACTTTCAATGATCTTTTTCAATCTTAAATTGAAACATCTATAAGCTTTACTTTTAGTAGAGTAACCAAGGAAAATACCTTCATCACTTCTTGCATCAAACTTGCCTACTGCTTCATCCCTCTTGATGTAGCACTTGCTTCCAAAGATTCTGGAGTATTTTACTATGGGAACATTACCAAACCACATCTCATATGGTTTTTTGTCAGCGCATGGCCTTAATTGAATTCTATTGATGGTATAGACTGTTGTATTGACCACATCTCTCCAATAGGTGTGTGCAACTTTTCCTTCAATCATGATGGTGCATGCTATATCAAGGATGATCCTATTCCTTCTCTCTGCAATTCCATTCTACCTAGGGGTTCTAGGTGCACTTAACTATCTCTTTATGCCATGTTCTTCGCAATACTCATAGAATCTGTCAAAGGTGAATTCTCCTCCTCTATCCAATCTCAAACATTTTATCTTTAGTCCAGATTCATTCTCAACCTTAGCTTTGAATATTTTGAACTTCTCAAATGCTTCTGACTTATCTTTCAAGAATGCAACCCACATCATCCTAGTATAATCATCAACAAACAAAATGAAATACCTTTCACCATAGTATGATCTTGTTTGAGTTGGACCACATAGGTTTGTGTGAATCAGATCCAACTTGTTCTCTACTAAATTTTGCTTGCTCCTGAATGAATTTCTCACATGCTTTCCCATTACACATTCCCTACATATAGTATCAACTAGCTTTGCTATGCTAGGTAGATCTCTTACTACCTTTACATTGCTTATCTTAACTATGTTATCAAAATTGATATGACATAGTCTTTTATGCCACAACTAATTGTCATCAACTTTAGCAACAAAACAACTTACTTCTGAATTGAGTTGAAAAACATTACCTCTTGTCTTTGAGCCTGATGCAATCATAACACCATCCTTGTTGTTAATGATGCATTTTTCATGTTTAAAATCCAACTGATTGTCTTTTCCAAGTAACTGTCCAACACTGAGATGGTTATATTTAAAACCATCAACATATAGAACATCATCAGTACTATTCTTTCCATCCAAGGTGATGGCTCCTCTACCAACTATTGGTTTAGGATTGTTGTATCCAAATCTAACCATACCACCATTGTATTTTTCCAGATGAAAAAATATGTCTTTATCACCTGTCATGTGATGTGAACAACCACTATCTATAATCCAGTCTATTCTTATGTCAGCTTGTGAAATCAATGCTATATGTTGTCACTTTTTATCATCTTTGTGATTTGTCTTGTTATTCATTTTGTCTACAATAGTAATCAACCCAATTTCTTCTTCACCTGATTCATCATCTGAAACTCCATCTCCAACATAGTAGCATTCCTTAGAATACTTAGGCTTGTAATCCTTTTTGAACTTTCTAGCTCTAGTAGGACACTTAGATGAAAAGTGATTGATCTTATTACATGAAAAGCACTTAAATGGTAATCGACCTTCATATTTTCCTTTTCCTTTCTTTTCTCTTTTGGAAATCATAGCAATGAAATCATCTAGTGTTTTCTCTTCTTCATCATCATCAAAATTACCAAAAGTGTTTGCAGATTTCTTACCATGAACTGTTGCTTTGAAGGCTGTTTCATTCTTTGGTTCTGTCTTCAATCTTGAAATCTCAAAAGATGATATTTTTCTGATCAAGGTCTCTCTCTTGAAATTATATGTAAGCCACATGGTCTCAACAAGGATGTTGATCTTTCTTTCATATTCAAGATTGAGATTAGTCATTAACTTATCCATAATGTCCTCCTCTGAAATCTCTCCACCATTGTTTCTGATTCTAGCAACTGCTTCATTTATCCTTTGATTGTAAGCTCTGATATTTTCTTTAGGAAGCATCTCCAATGCATTATATCTTTTCTTCTATGTCTTTCTGTGTGCATCCTTTGCCTGTTTGTCTCCTTCAAATATGTCTTCTAGGTGCTTCCATATTTTGTGGGTTGTATCTACCTTTTTTATTTATGAAAACTCACCATCAAATAGGGCATTGATAAGGGCTTCTTTAACAATAGCATTCTGATGAAATAATTCATTTTTCTTCTCAGTAGCATCATCCTATGCAAGGTCTTCCAAGGAAGGGATCTTGACTACTTTGATAGTTACATCAAAAACTTTAAAAGCAATGCACTGCAAATGAGTCACCATCTTGTTCTTCCAATCAAGATAATTCCCTCCATCAAACTTAGGACTTTCTTTTCTAAAGTACACCATCTGATCAACCTCAAGCTGTTAAACTTTCTCTCCGAGGCACTTGGCTCTGATACCAATTGTGAGGAGTAGTCCCAAGAGATAACTGAGAGGGGGGGGGTGAATCAGTTATCTACAAGATTTAATTCTTTATCCAATTAAGTATACTTAAACATAAAGCATAAACACAATGAAAGAACACATGAACACAACACCAATATTTTGGTTACGGGGAAACCCAAATAGGTAAAAACCCCGGTGGGAATGACACCCACTAATATTCTGCACTATTGTATTATGATCCTTGTTAGAAGATCCTTAACCCTGTTAGGAGTTTCTTTACAATATATTTAGTATAATAGCCCTGGTCAAGGGTCAGACCCTACTAGGAGTCTTTTATAATTGTCCCTGTTAAGGGAGAGGACACATTGTCCAAGAGCACACTGCTCAAAAGGGTGAAGGCTAAAACCTTCTATTTAATAGATACACACTATATCTAGATCTTGGTGAGCTGTGCTTTGACCTACTATCTAGATCAGTTCCAATGAATAGCACAAATACTTTACTTGGTCACATTGACCTTATTCTGATGGCTCAACACTTCGCACACTCTTCTCTGCTCTGCTTAATCAACTATGAACCGCACTCAAGAAATCACAAATGACTTCCTATAAATGTATTTCCTCTAAATGATATAATCAAGTCAACCTATTAGAACCACCTTGAAATCATATTAGAGAAACCATAACAAACTTTGATAAACATTCTGTCGGCTCTACTATGCACGCAACACATTCTAGGACATGTCCAATAAGATAATTGTAGACGCACGCTACACACTATCAGCTCTACCAAAAAAATTGTATCTTTCTCCTCAAGATTAATTACTTCATGTGCTCTTAACCAAACATCAATAACTCTCCTCTAAGCTTAAATACAAGGGTGCATACCCAAAAGATAGGCACAACTCCAGAACCAATAAAATCTCTATCGGCTCTTCTGAAGAAACACATGAAACTGCTACTGGTGAATGGTGACTCCATAACTTCACTTCTACTCATCAACAGACTATGTGTCCATGACTTAAACATCACTAACATGTCTTCAACATATATCCAAGCATGCAAGGCTCCATGATAACTGTATGGACAACCATACATAGAACACTATCTATTACTCTGTCAGGAACACTGCTAACATAAGCTGCTATATAACTATCTATACTAACAGTTAACCTTTGCACCCATGATATCATACTGATATCATGTGCATGCTACATATACTAAAATCTTACTACATAAGACTTCCATGCATGCTACTTTCCATATGTTGTCATCAATGACAAACATACAATCAGTACAGGCCTGCTGGCAAATCTCTAACAATAAGAACCAACCTACTTCCAATCTTAAGGTAAATAAGAATTTTGAGATGATCTTTTCCCCTTTATGCTATCTACCTCTTCCAAATCTAGGAGTATCTAAGAATAGAGAGTGGGTGAACAACCCTGGAAAACTCCTAAGTCCTTTCTAAAAAGGCCTCCAACTCAACCACTAACCTTACAGTCATAAATGCAAAGGCACCTTTATCATAACTCCTCCAAATATCTTCCTCCCCTCATAAATGAGGTTTGAAGACTAAATGGATTTGAGATGATGGCTTGCCCAAATTCTCAAAACTCTTGACTCGGATCTTGCCTTTGGGGGCACTTTCCAAGGTTCATTTATGAGTCTAGAGTCTTCTAATGACCAAAATTTAACCTCTAACCTTAAGTATACCAAGTGGGGTGGTTAAATTTGACCCTAACTACCCTCTAGAATCTTTCTAGACCCTTCAAAAACTCACTTGAAGTTAACCTACGATTTTATCCATCCTTGACCCATCTAGAAACTTCCTACACCCTGGGTAAGCATGGGGACTCTACAAGTTAACCGTCTATTTTATGTCATACTTATCCTAGCTAAAAGGGTTATTCATGCGAACACCTCATACACCCATGTGTCAAGTGGCACAACATAAATTCCAACCTATTCACACATAGAATGACTAACATAAAATAATTAACTTAATTTAAATGAAACATTCAATGAATATTTTTATGAATAAAAGCACAAGACAATGAATTTCATGTCTCTTCATTAGAAAGAACCTTATCTTTATAGTTTTAACATAGTCTCACTCTTTGTTCCCAACATTTAGAACCATGGTCAATCTCCTACACACTCATTGCAAACATCACTAGGTCCAATAACATAACAAATTAAATAACATAAATCCACACATATCAACAAGCATTTACATTTACGTATTCCTCATAATATAATCCAATATCTATATTTGATCCCAATATTCATAACATGTATCTCTAAATCAATTTGCATCATAATCATCTAATGTATCCAATATATTACATCATCAAATCAATAGCCTAACATAGGCGCATCGAGATCAACTATAAAGCATCAAATAAGTGTTCCAACAACATAATCAAGATGCAGAATATACATATAATAGGATTTATCAATCCTCAAATATAATAACATATGTCCAAGTCTCTAAAAATCAATATATCAGCTAAATTGTTTTAATATAAACCAAAGCTAAACTATTACCACTAGGGTAGGCCTCACATCCACCCCCTCTAGGCATGAATGTCCTCTTGGAGTTCATCAAAGAGCTGGGGATAATGAGATCTCATCTGAACTGCATCCTCCCATGAGGCTATCACCTCATCGTAGAAGTCCCATTGGACCCTAACCTGGTCCAGCTCTCTGCCTTGAAGGGCCAGGGTCCATCACACCAAGATACGAATGGGCTCCAAATCTAACTTCATGTCTAAATCCACCTACAAGGAATCCCAATCTATAACATGAGACTCATCATAAATATACTTCCTCAAAATTGAAACATGAAACACATCGTTGATGCATAACAGGCTAGGTGGCAAGGCTAGATAGTAGGCTACTGGTCCTATCCTCTCTAGGATCTCAAAAGGTCCAATGAATTGAGGTGCAATCTTAGAGCCCTTTCCAAAATGGATTGGACTCTTATGCGGTTGCACTCTCAAAAAGACTCTATCTCCAACCAAGTATGGTCGATCTATCCTCTTTGCATCTGCATACTTCTTTTGCCTATCTTGTGCCTCTCTGAGATGTTGCCTAATCAAGGTCACCTTCTACTCCATATCTTTGACTAACTCTGGACCAATGGAAACTTTTTCCTTGATCCTATTCCAACTCAATGGTGTCCTGCATGGTCTTCCATAAAGAGCCTAATAGGAAGGCATACCCAATGACGTATGATGCTCATTGTTGTAGGAAAGCTCAACTAGGTGTAGTTAATCCTCACACTAGGTCTGATGATCCATCACATATATGTGTAGCATGTCCTCTAACACCTAATTGACCCTTCTATTATGTCCATCTATCTTAGGATGATAGGTTGTATTGAAATTGAGCCTAGTACCCATAGCTACCTGTAATTCTCTCCAAAATGATGACATGAAAAGAGAATCTCTATCAGATGTGATCTTATGAGGTACATAATAAAGTATGATAATATCCTACAAGAACACTTGTGCCACAATGAGTGTGGTGAAGGTAGTATGCATAGGTGAGAAGTGTTCTGCCTTGGTCAACTTTTCAACTGTCACCATGATGGCATTATGGTGGAGAGATGATGTAGGAAGACCAACAATAAAATCCATATAAATGGTGTCCCACTTCCACTTGGGTACATCATGTGGCTACAAGAGACCACCTGGATGGTGGTGCTTTACCTTTACCCTCTGACACTCTAGGAACTTAGCTACCATCCCTGCGATCTGCAATCTCATGCCTGGCCAATGATAAAGTTGTCTCAAACCAGCATGAATCTTCTTAACTTTGGGATGTACTACATAAGGGGCTCTATGGGCCTCTAGCATAAAAAAAATCACACAATCCCTTAGAAGAAGGTACATAAATGCATCTTCTATGATTTAAGATTCCACTGGAATCCAATGAATAATCTAAGTACTTCCCTTCAAGGGGTCTCTAAGATCGAATCAACTCACAAATCTCTACATACATATCATCCTCATGTAAGTGATGAAGAATACGATCTCTCAAATCTATGGTAGAAGACATAGAAGAAAGGTCATGGCATCTCCTACTCAAGGCATCTGCGACATCATTCTCTTTCCCCTTGATGTAATGAACATAAAAATTGTGTTCACACAATAAATCCATCCATCTCCTCTACTGATCATTAAAATTCAACTGTGATAATATATACTACAAGATCTAATGATCTGAATGAAGTTCAAACTAATGTCCTAAGAGGAAATATCACCATCACACTAAGCCATGCACCACTAATACAAGCTCAAGGTCATGGGTGGGGTAGTTAAGCTCGTGATTCTTCAGTTTCCTGGACTCATAGGAAATATCTTGACCACTCTGCATAAGGATTTCTCCTAGGCCATCCAAAGATGCATTAGTGCAAACCAAAAATTATGCTAAAGGATCTAGTATTACAATGATAGGTGCCCTGGTGAGTGCCTTCTTGAGCTCCTAGAAATCTCTCTTGCACTTCTCCATCCATTCTAACTTCTTTCCCTTTTGCTGAAGAGAAGTGGTAGGGTGTGCTACCTGAGAAAATCCCTCAACAAACTACCTATAGTAACTGGCTAGACCCATGAAACTCCTAACCTTTTTCATAGTGGTAGGTGTTGGCCAATTCATAATAGCTTCAATATTTGATGGATCCAGTGAGATCCCATCACCAGATATAACATGACCAAGGTACTTGACCTCTAGTCTAAAAAATGCAAACTTCGACAAGTTGCCAAACAATTGATTCTCTCTCAAACATTGCAATACCTATCTCAGATGATCTTCATTATCCCTCTCATCCTTCAAATAAATCAAAATATCATCAAGGAACACTACTAAAAACTTGTCAAGGAAGGTACAAAACACTCCATTCATGAGGCTCATGAATACAACTAGAGCATTCATAAGACCGAATGGAACTATAGTGAACTCATAGTGGCTATATCTAGTGCAAAATGTGGTCTTGTGAATATCACTATCCATAGTCCTCAACTGATGGTGCCCTAATTTAAGATCTATCGTAGAGAACACTTGAGCACCTTGGAGCTGATCAAACAAGTGATCGATCCTAGGAAGTAGATACTGATTCTTGATGGTGACTTTATTTAACTACCAGTAATCCATGAACAACCTAAGAGATCCATCTTTCTTATTCATGAAGATCATTGGTGCCCCCCAAGGAGAAATACTAGGGTGAATGTCCTATTTATCCAAAAAATCCTCAAGCTAAAACTTGAGCTCATTAATCTTATTCATGGTCATCCTATAAGGTGCTTTGGAAACTGGTTTGGCTCCTAGCCCAAGATCTATGTGAAATTCAAGTGCCCTATGAGGAGGCATACCAAGAAGCTCCGATGAAAGGAAATATGCAAACTCCTTCATAATTGGATGGTCATCCAATGAGGATTCTTCCTCTCCCTCATCCTCTCTATCACTTATGGTGATAGCATACAACTTACATCCCTTCCACATACACCGCTTAAGCTGCATGGTGGAGATCATACAAAGAGATACATGTCTCTAAATTCATGTGATCATTGTTGCAGTTCCATCATCATCCAAAAATTATACCCTCTTCTAACAATAGTCTAACTTGGATTTTGGGAATAAAGCCAATCCATGCCAAGTACTAAACCATAAAATCAAAGAGGGTTGATCCTGAGATCTACTATGGTGGTCATGCTGCCCACCTAAATTTGGAAATCTTTCACCAAGGAGGTAATGGCTACTCTAGATCCTAAGGCTAACTCTACCTCCCATCTATCATCTTGCCTAGTTTCCACTAGCTTGCAACGCTCCACCACTAATAGAGAAGTAAAGGATTCAGTGGCTCCTGAGTCAAATAGGATAGAGACACTACTACCTTTGATCATACCTATGGCCTCAATGACTGTAGCCTTATGTTCTTCCTATCGATTATCAACCACTACAAATACTCTATGGGACATGCCCATATCTCTAACTATAGGCTCTAATATCTCTACTCACAGAATACCTCCCTAAGGATGCTCTCAAGCTAAGTGCCCCATGGTGTCACTATTTTATCAAGGTCCTCATGGTTGAATCTGCACTCCCTAGGGCCTAGAGTACTATGAACCTCTTTTCCTATTGGACCCACTATAACCACCCCTTGAGGACTATTGAGTCTATGTAGGAGGTGTATAAGGTTCTTGGGGTCTCTGATCCTTCTTAGGACCCTACGACTACCACTGGTTGGGCTTAGAGCCTTGTTGTCCTTGTGGTGGCCTTTTTTGTTGGTTTTGCTAAGGTTGTTGCTACTACTATGGTTGTGAGGCTCTAAATGTCCCTAATGAATCACTCTAATTACCCTTCCCAGGGGGTTTCTAATAACCATATTACTAAGGTGTGGTATTATGATTCTAAGACCTATCCTAAGATCCCTTCTGAATATCCTTAGCTATCACGGCTCTCTCAACTGTATAGCATAAATCTCTTGGTGGTGTCATGCGCATCATGCCAGATCTACTATGGTTCAATCTGTTGATAAAGAAATTCACCTTAAGCTTCTCATCCTTCATGTAGTCTACATAAGGGAGGAGCTTGAGGAACTTACTCTCATACCAAGCCACTGAGAGTCCTCATTGCTAAAGCTCATGGAACTAGTCTATATGATGTTTCCTAAACTACTATGATAGGTATCTAGCCCTAAACCTTTCCAAGAAGGTCTCTTGAGTAAGGGTTTCAATGACAAAGTGTCCCTTCAACTCCCCTTGTCTCCACCATTTAGAGGTTGTTCATCTCAAAAGATGTATCACCATAAGTGCCTTAAGATTACTCTCATAAGGACATAATCCAAATCACCTCCCTAGGCTCAAAATCCAAGTCTCGATCTCTATCCCATCAGTAGAACCTAGAAAAAGTGGTTGATTGAGTTGTAACAACTCTTTGATCTGATCCCCTACATTCTGGGGTGCTCTCTCAACCACTTGAACCACTAAATCTGATGGAGGCTCTGGTCCATGAATAGACTCAATGTCATGCTCTGCTTGCCTCTCTACAATTCTTAGAGGAGGACTCCTACTCTTCTCATTGGTTGAATCCCTATGTTCCTTGGCATCCTAGTGTTGTCCATGTTGAGCTGCAAGAGGCATCCTATCTAGGATGATCCTAGCTAGATTTTGTAATACCAATAAAATGGCCTAGTTTGGATTCAGAGGTGGTTCGGGAGGGGGATATTGATTCCCTCTAGGAACTTCTTCCTCATTCCTAACCTCCTCATGATTTGAAGGGGTATGCCTATGACCTCGGCCACGTGCATGATCCTGGTGAGTAATTGGCAACATCCTACAAAATTAAGATGGTTTAATGTTTAGACGTAGTGGTTTAGGCTCCCAAAGTTTTCAACGTGGCTCTGATACCAAAATGTCATGCCCAAAATCTGAGAAAAACACACCAATAAAAAAAATCAACTAACACCAAAGTTATCCATGATATCCAAATAGATGCAGTTAAATAGATTTAAAGGAGTACATAACTCAAATAAGTTTAAGGGGTATCATGACCAAAGTTGATTTGGTCAACCTCCCTCACGTTATCAATTTTCTAAAATGAAGTATTGCACTAATGGATGCAACAATCCCTGGTGATGCACTAATGGCTGCAGGAATCCATGGTGTTGTACGAATGATTGTAGGAACCTTGGAGTGATTAGTTGACTAGGTTTAACTTTACTAAACCATAAACTTTCATTCACAAAATCTAGGCTTTAATTTAAGTGTCTAATTGTTTAAACCTTGAAAACTGTGCAAGGGTTAGAAATATTAAATATAATGTAATTAACTTTAATAAAATTATAGGATTTTAAAAAAATCTTATCTAAAGCCAATAAAAAGAATAACACCCAAAAAAATTAATATGCTATAGTCTCAACTTTTAAATTTAATCATTTATCAAAATGATTAAATTTGAAAGGAAATATAATAGCTTAAAGACTATAAGGATCACTTCATTATTACGGATAAAAGATATTTTACATAATAACACTAAAGTCATCTAGCTATAATACTCAATAATTTAATAAATATTCTATACCTTAATTACTATCAAAAAATATTTTAAATTATTTCAATTTAATCTATACATATAAAAATATATTCCAAATAAACAATATCCCATTAAAATTTAATACATATTAAATAAAATATCTAGAAAGAAATCAAATCCAAAAAATCCAAGTCACTAAAGTAAATCAAATTTTTCCTTTAAAGTAAAAAATTACAACTAAGAGAAAAATCTAGAAGTTTCCTTTTAAGACAAAGTCAAATTTTGCTATTAGAAATATCAATGAGATAAAATCAAGTCTTTTCTATTCAATAAAGACAACTAAAATGAATTAGATAAAACTCTGAGATCCATAAAGCTAAATTCTATAAATATCCAAATCCTTAAAAATCTAAATTATATATTTCATTTACTGTTTTCTTTTATTTTCTTACAAATTTGCTGCGGGATGGAGTTTTGAATTTCTCCATTGATGGAGTTTACCAGCGCTTTGATATATATAAGAATAATAGCATGTTGATTTATTTATTAAATATTTTTAGTTTTAACAACAGTCTCTGCTTTTAGTTTTCATTTCTTTGTTGCAAATTTAATTGTTACTTCAGGTTCTTTTCTTTTAAAACTTCTTTCTCTATCATAGCCTCTGAATTTTTTGGTTTAAAAAGAATCAATTTATTTTCTTGTTTTATACAGTAACATCAATTATTGATGCAGGAGCATCCTGGGTGTAAGAGCACTCTTGCATCACCCAAAAATATTTTTGTTTTCTTTTCAATAAGGGCTATCTTGTGCAGAGCTACTATTTATGGAAACTTACTATTTTTAGTAAGTTGGTCATATGATCTCAGAATGTTTTGATTTCATAGGTGGAGGTTCATTTTGGTCGTATCAGCCTGTCAGTAAAGTTTCATTGCCAGATCAAGTCTAGTCTTGAAGATATTGAAAATTTTCGGTATTGAAAATAGGGTATAGAAACTTTGAACTCAATTTTGAAGGCTTTAGAGGCCCCGGATGGGGTCGAAACTTTGGTTAAATGAAGCTTGCTTGATTTATTTGTTGTAGAGCACTTCTCGCCCTTTATGAAATGGGGTTATAATAGTCAATCGGGTCAACGGGTGATGACTTATGGTCTCCGGAAGTTGGGCCACCTGAAATGGCAGAAAATAGTTTTTCTTCAAAATTTATGTTTGGGTTTCAAAAGTTGTTTTGAGCCAACTATGATGTAATAAAATGAAAAATAAAATAATTCTAAGTTTGGTCGGCCTTATTGGCTAAAATTCTGAAACCTTCCCAGGCAGTGAAAAATTGAATATATAAGGAAGGTTGTAGTGTTGTCTTAGGCAGTTCGGGACAGTTCTGGGTAGTAGATCTGGGTAATGATTCGAGGCTTTGTCCTACAGAATATTGTAAGGGAAATGCCCATTTGGCTTTGCGTATTGTAATTCTAAAAGTTTGTAATTCCACATTTTAAGAGATAATAAGAAGCTCATTTTTTGTTCTTGCAAATTGTTGTTGTTTCTCTGTTTCTATTATGTGTTTGTGGTATTAAGGGGAGCACCCTTCATCAATTATTATATTACTGTAAATGTATACTTTATTTTTTATAGTTTTAACTAATGTTTTTATTCAATTTCAAAATAGTAACTAATCTTGTTGTTTTTGTTTCAAATTTGCAACTAAGAAACTGTCACTGCTCTAAAAAATATATTTGTTTTTGTTGTTGATTAAAAATAATAACCCCAAATGGGGGTGGGGATTTAGCAGTCCCTTTGGGGAGGCCTATGATCCCCCATGGGACTCGGAGGTCCCCAATGTGAGGGTTGTGTTCCCAACAATGGGTCGCAGTCCCCATGAGGGTTGCGGCCCATTCCTGAGGGTGCAGTCCTCTTCTTAGAGGCTCCTACCTCTCAAAGCAATCAGGGGAGAGGGACAGGTAGAGCCCAGCTCCCTATTTCCTCCCCAAATTTATTATTGTGTGTGTGAATTTTGTACCTGATCTGTAGACACAACACTTCAGTAAAATATTAGAGGTTAGCAAAAATCAAAATCGTGCAAAATTGAAATCTAATTTAACTAAGCGATTTACTGCCTTCTAGTAGGTGCGAGATTAATGTTCTCAGATTGCTATCGAGATCAGTGACCTAGACGACACCTAAATGAAGGATTTGAATGCCAAACTGATATGAAATATGAATGCAATTAATCTATATTTTTTATATTTTCTATGCAATAATAATGATAAACTGATATGAATCTATGCTAATATGAAAATTGATATGCAATGCTAATCTAGAAATGATATGATATGAGAATAAAAATTCTAACAATAATATGAAAGCTATGAATTTGAAATTGATCTCACAAAGCTTCGAATCCTCAAATTTATCTTTCAAGCTCCAATTGTGCAAATTCTCCAAATCTGATATGCTATGATTCTTGTAGAGTAAGTTTGCAATTTGCGAGATATGAGAGAGATTTGATGCAAATTTGAGAGATGAATTATGAAGAGCTAATCCTTGGTTTTATAGAAATCTAGGGCTTTGGAGGTGCATGGAAGAAAGCCATAAATCACTCAAATAACTCAGCTTGATTTTTGAGTTATTTTTAAATAACAGACAATTAAGTCACAAAAATCATGCAAAAGCACAGTTCAACTCGAATTAGAAGTTTAGATCAACTTTAAAACTCAAAAAGATGTTGAGTTTCAAAAAGCTAACAACTTGCATTGATTTTCCAATTTGAGTTTAACTGGTCCTTGAATATGCACATGGATAATTTATGATTTAATAAATAAATAAAGTGATTTATTCTCAACTTAACTAATTTTTGAAATAAAATAATTAATTTATGGGTTAATTAACTATTTTATCAAACTTTTATTAAAAACTATATTATTAAATAATGACAACTTGCTTTAATTAATTAAATAAGAATTTAATCAATTATTCATAGGATATTGGATTTATTGTCAAAATTAAATAATACAATTAATAATAGATAGAATTAAATTTAATTACATAATTAAGTGGCAAGATATTAAATCTAATTAATTAAATATGAAAATATTCAATTAATCAAACTTAGGATAAATGTGATTTATCGCCAAATAATCATTAAATTAAAGATAATTAAGATAATTAGAAATATTGCTAGGAATATTCCCCAATGCAAAATTTAAGATAATCAATTATGATTCGATGATGTTTAGATGTGCCTTAGATTAGGACTTTGATGTTGATTTCATTCGATATGTTGATATAGGAGGTTAATGAACTTATAGCCCATTTTTGGGGTATTACATTTTGCCCCTCTTTGAATTACTGTGTGAAGCGCAGTGGTTCAAAGATAGTCTATGTTTGATAGAGATATGAAATTGATTCGAAATTGATAATTGATATGAGATAGAAGCTGATTGATATTGATTTGATATGAAGACAATAGGTCCTGAATGACCAAAGATAATGTTCACTATAGCAGCAAATGAACCTATGATAGCGAAAAAGTGTCAAAACACCTGATTCCAAACCTTAGGATTGCTAAGAAGTGAGTGACCGGTTCTAGACTCGATTGTCTTAGCAGAACTAGCAGGTATCACATCCAAATCCTTCAGTTGCCGAAGAACCAAGGAAAGAACACTATGATTGGATGGTTGCAAAAACTAATACAGTTTACAAGATTAGGAGAATACCAAATTGATATGGATCTTGATGAATCTGATATGCCCCAAGTGATGATAGATTTTCCCCAAGCGATGAGGACTTTTGATGAATCAATAACTAGACGTGGTTGTTGTCTTGATTACTGAGGAAGATATGATTGAATTTGATTTACAGACTTTGAATGATGTGCAATACCATGCCCCCTTCAGGATTAAAATTGAAATCTGACAAGAAAAGTCAGCGTTGATAGTTCAGAAGCATGCTAATTGATTTGAGAAGTGGTTAAATATGTTCAGGAATGCATTCTGCATCGTTTGGAGGTCCTGGAGACCAAGTTTGACTAGGTTAAACCATGAGTTGACCATAGTTGACCAATTTGAAATTTTGATAGTTTGATGTAAGATAATCAGTTAAGTTGAATACTAGATTTCTGTGATGATTGAAGGTTGATTATGCAAGTAGTTAATAATATAAACAATCTCAGATTTTGATTTTGATCCCGAATAAGGATTCTACTTGCTATTTCATTGGAGAAACCTTCATGTGAGATTCAGCTCTTGTTAGACTTGAAGATGCGATTTGAAGAATCATTTAAGCATTGAAGTTCATTTAGCCATTGTGAGATCATGCAAACATGCAAAATGAAATGCAACCTAAGACCTAGGACCTAGTCACTGATCATATGTCGATATGTTATCATCATTGAACTTTTAGGTAACCGGATAAATCAATACATGCCCACTAGCTATGAAACCATAGACATGAATATTGATTTGTATGCACAAGAATCAATACAACACGCACTGGTCAACAACCATGGATATATGAATATTGATTTTGTTTTTGAAATGTCAGATTAGATATAAGCACCAAGGCATAAACGCCAAGATGACCTGAATATCATGTCCATTTTGATATAGCAATTTGTATAAGCATCAAAACATAAATGTCATGATGACCTGAATACACCTTGCATGACAAACACATCAAACAGCCAAGAGATTATTCTAAATCCAATGTGAATTACCCGTAGTGACCCTTTATCATTCACATCTTTAGGTAAGATCACATTTCACAGTAGGAGAAAGAACTCACTCAAAAAGACAATAGTTAGATCAAACTTCCTTGAATTTTTTGGGTATCAATGGTTGAGGTACACATGGCCATCCAATTCGAGATAGAGGCTCTTACAGTCGGACACCATTTCAATCCAGAATTTCCAAAGTCGTTAGATTTTCACATACAAGCAGAAGACAAAGAAAAGATTATGCCCCCAGTCATCACTCTCTAAATCTTGTAAAGGACATCATCGAAGGGCTCGAAGGGACACAATATGCAAAAATATCAATGTGAATCAGTAAGCATACAAGGAGATAAAAGCATGTAAAAGCATAGATTATTTTCAATTTGATGTTGATTGTTGTTGTAGATGCAAAATCCTTTCTGGAGAGGAGACTGACTGACTGACTTAGATATAGCTTCAAAATAACTCTTGATTAGAAATGACATGTCTAAGATACATTGGAGACCATAGGATATGACAGTGATTGCCCCCAAGTTTTAAGCATTGATAGGATATAGACACTTGAACAGATTGGTGGACAAACCGACTTATTGAAAACTGGAAATGCAGAAACAAACCGGGAGATATGTACAAACTAAAGCAAAACTAAAAGCTGGGAAAGACCAAGATTGCATTGATAGATGAAGCATTTTGAAACAAGTGGCACCCATTTGCCGGGTTTTCACCATCTTGGCAGAGATTCTATTTTTGCTACCAAGGCGCCTGTTTTCAGGTTTTCACCAAGGCACTTTTTTTTTCTCATTTTTTTTTGCTTTTTTTTATTTTTTATTTTAATTTTATAATTTTTGGAAGAAGGCAAGCTTTTAGATAATGCTCCTTGAAAGGATAAACCATGATATGCCAATGATTCAAAATTATATGCTCAAAGATGCTAATAGGGAAAGGAAGATGGAAGAGAAAAATGGAGGATACGATTTTATGTAAAGCGAGTGGAGTTGGAAGATAGGAGGAATATGCAAATGAGGAAAAATGATAGAAGACAAGAGAATAATGAATGGAAGGATTGTCAAAGAGTAGATGGAAAGGAAGGCAAGATCAACATCGATGCACACCTTGGAGGGTGGCGAGAGGATGGAGGAAACTTGAATGAAGGAATACGTGAAGAAATATGGTGAATTTTTAGTAGAGATTGCGGTTCAGGTGCATGGAATGGAAGAATATTTTTGAAAGAATATGAGGTGGAAGTCTTTGAAGGCTTGAATGTCAACTTCACTTTTTGTTCAACATGAGACTCTCTTACGAGAGACTTTGGAATCCATATAGCCTTAGGATTTTTATTTCCTTTTGATGATTTAGAGAGAATATCTTGAATGATGGATTTGGAACCCATACTTGTCTTGTAGTTTTTTTCTTAGATATCTCCTTTGACTTTATGCCCCCATGTCAGTTAGAGTAGACATGATGATCTTCTTTCTTTGATGGATTCTTGTATTGCTTCTTTTTCTTGTGTTGAACATTCAGGTTACTTCTAAAAGACTTGGGACCTATGGAAGAAGGAGAATATGACTGGTTTATATGAGTGGATGGATGAAAAGGATTCAAAGGTATGCATCTATGTTGATCTTGAGGAAAGATAGGAGATGGAGGGACGTAAGGACCCAAGATGGATAACAAATTAGGGGAATTAGGAGGGGAAAGAAAAGGGACATAAGGACCCAATATGGAAGGCAAACATGAAGTCCTTAGTAGTGATGGAAGAGGTCCAAGGATGGAAGTGGAAGACACAAAAGGATAATCAACAAGTTCATCAGCATCTATATGACAACCAAGGACATCAGCATTTTTAGAGTGAGCATTAGGATTTTCAATAGAATCATGGACATCATGAATATGAGCACCTTCTTTGATAGGATTGTTCAAAGCTTGCAAAGACTTAGGAAGAGTAGAAAGTGGAAGTGAACATGGAGTGGTAGAACAAGAAGATGGAAGACTTTGATCTTGACAAGGATCTTTGGATAGCATAAGCGCATAATTTTTTTTTTGATTTTCAATAGGCTTAACATTGGAAGTAACAAAACTATTTTTAACAACCTTAATGGAAGTATCATCTTTGGAAAGAGCAAGTGTAGTAAGGTTATTTTGATTGTCAATAAGCTCAACGGTGTGGGTAGTAGCTTGATCTTGCTTCGGAGAAGACTTAAGACATGGTGGAATAAATGAGGAAGGGCGTAAAGGATCAAAAGAACCATAACACGGATATAGAACATCATGAAAAGGAGTGGATGACATGGAGGGTTCTTGATCTTGATCTTTCTTTATATTCTTTTCTATATCATTTTTAGAGTCCACTTGACATGAAGCCACTTCTAAGGACAAGGAAGCAGGTTGGAGTTGTATGGAAGACTTTGGCAGAGATGGTGAAGGAATAGCTAAAGTAGGCATTATAGTACATAAAGGCTTAGGCACTTTAGATTTAGCATTATCGAAAGTATTTGCAGCCAAGTGAAGGTTAGCTTGAGTATCTTTAAGAGGTAGCCCTTGAGGATAACTATAGGGAACTACATGGAAAGCATTAGAATTTATGTCAGATGTAGGATTTGTGAAAGATTTGGAAGACTTGGCGACTTTAGGAGATGTAAGAGTATTGGAAGAAGTAGGGGATGGAAGGGAGCCATCACAAGACAAAGGTCCAACATTAACATGATCTTGTTTGAGAAGATAATCTTTGTTTTCAGCAGGAGAGTCCTTAGGAGAAGGATTCTTATAATATTGATGCTTCAAGCTAGCACGATGCATTTTATAGTCCTCGGCAGTAGTAGATAGATCATAATCAAGGTATTGTCCACAAAAGCCATCAAAATCTCTTTCAAAATCAGAATCATATGGATCACCATCACGATCTATCCAATGTGACGGCCCATTTGTAGTAAGTAGGAACACACGACGAGGAGGACTCTTAGGAACAGAGGTGTCATAGGTATCATTACATTGTCTATTGTCATAGTCATCATAGTCTCCAAAGCTTGATGTGTCACTCTCTGTGGAAGAGGTATCATAAGGGTTGTCACGTTGCTCACATTTTATCTGAGGGCATGGTGACATGTACAAGTCTTTATCAAATGGAAAAGAGCATAGAGTTTCCATGGAGAACTCTTTAGGTTCCTTTTCTTTCTCAAGTTTGTCAAGCTGGACTTGCATAGCTTGCAGCTGCTTCATCATATCAGTGATTAGAGCTTCTTCCTCTTGTGTACTGATTCTTTGAGACATGTGTACTGATTCTCAATAGCTATTGCTCTATTCTTGACATAGTGATTTGTTCGATAGATTCTGGAAATAGGCTGAAAAAGCTAAATATCTGGCAATTCTGACAATTTTCTGACAACTCTTCAAAATTTTGCCAAATGACACTTTGCAGACTCGTATGACAGTGGGTATGCTATGAAATGATAGTTGCAAAACTTGTATGACAATTGCAAGATTTTGACTTTGAAAATTTACTGGCATGGAAACTCGTACGACACTGGGTACTCAATCATACGACAGATGGGTTGTAATGAAATGACACTTGGAAAAACTCGTATGAATTTTGACTTCCTGAAATGATTTTTGACTCCAGAAAGCATTTTACATCAATTTTTGCAAAATTTTGAGTTTGCAGATTCGGATTGTTTGCAAATTTCAATGTCTAGATTTGAGGATTGTAACAGATTTGTTCTTTTTCAGTAACCAGATAGATAATCAAGCACGTAAAATAGCAAGCAAGTGATTTCAAGCATGTCTGAAAATAATGAACAAGGGCAAAAGCAACCTTGTGCATGAACAATCAAGTGACTTATTCGTTCTAATCCTCAAAAGCGCTAATTGTGTATGTTCCAAAAATATTTTGCAATAACGCACATATACCCTATAAAATGAAAATTTGGCTTCGCTAGGGTTTTTAGTAATGGTTTGACTTTGCAACTTTTATGATCCAAAGGGGTGAACTCCAATCCCGGTGCACCAAGGTTTTGACACAGTCTGAGAACTTAATCTTCAGGAGCTGCTAGGGAAATCTGAACCATACCCGTGGAGATTTCTTCCACAAGGACATTTATATAGCGGCTGTCACTACCATGGCAAAAATGGCTATTACCGCTTGAGGTTCTGTCAATGCAGTTTGCCCTGTGAAGGGATTGTCCACTACGGTTAACCCCTTCTAAAGGTGACTCACAATAGTATACCACAAGGGGACTTGGCTCCAGATCCAAGGTTTTGATGCCTCTTCACTTTTAACCAAACAAAGCAAGTAGATTAATCTGACACGCTAAGACAAATTTTGTCTCACCAAGGTCTATGATATCAACCCCACGTGATCTATCAACCTCTTCGGAGAGAGAATGTATCAATCAATAAGGGAAGACGCACGAACCAAGTAGAACATGAGACGCACTAAGTATCCTCCCCACCTACAAGGATTCTGTCATCAAGAAGGATTTCGCTGGGAATCCAATCTCTCAAGAATCACGAATAGTGTTCATAGGGCCTAATTACTATGTGAGCACAGATATATTCCCGAAATCAAATCTATCCAAAAGTACTCAGAAGCACAAGGTGGTACACTTAACACTAAAATCAAATATGAGGTGAGTCCACAAAGTGGAGCACTTAACACCTCACACAAGCTAGAAACGAGTCCACCTAGAAAATAAGTGAGTTCCAAAAAGCACACAAGGGTTGCCTAGTGGTACAATTAACGCTTCTCTCCTATAGACCCCTCCCCTTTATGGCGCTGAGATTGCAACCACGGGGCGGAATGAGGGGTTGACAGATTTAACAAGTCCAATAACCCAAGATAGCAATCTAGATCAATCACAAGTATCTAAGACTGCTAAATAAATACCTAAGGTGTCACAACCTAGTATCAATTATGCAAGTGTGTAGAAATAGACAAAAGCATGAAAAGATGCACACAAGCCAGACACATAAGAGATTTATTTTAAGTCCAAATCAAAATTTTATTAGATGAAGGAGAATACCTGGGATCCTCGCAACATGCTTAGTAGATTTTACCTAATTTTTAGCAATTCTTGTTGAGCTTTTCCATGCAAGCAAGTGACGAACTCTCCAACAAGCAAACAAGCAAACAAGATATGCAAGATATATTCAACTTATGAAAATCATAGGGTTAGCTCTAAAAATCAATTATTATCAACAATAATAACTAGCAGTTAACCCAAATGACAACTCATACCATTCATTGAACCATGTAAAAAAAATAAGTGCATACCCATCACAAAACTTTATTTTTTTTGCTGCATTTGACCTAGTCAACAAGATCTGATTTTTATTTTATAATTTTGGCCACAAAAATAGAAATTCAAAACAAATACCCCTACTAAAAAATAGAGAGATTTCCAAAAATGTAAAAATTTTAGAAAAATCTATTCATTTGTGCCCTAGAGACCCGTTTTATCAAAACAGACCAATTTTTGTAAATTGACTATTTGAGCTATCATATTGCATCCAAATTTAAAATACAAAGAATGAACCCCCTGTATAATTTAAAGATCTTTCCAAAAATATAAATTTTTTTGAAAAATATGATGATTTGCGTCAGATATTAATTTTTTTCATAATTTTAAGAAAAAATTATTAAAAATTAAAAACATCTCATAAAATTCTAAATTTTTTATTGTAGCTTCTCTAATATATTTACAACTTGAAAAAAAAAATTTAGAGCAAAAATTTTAGCCGTTTGAGAGATAAAATTAAATCCTTGAAACTTTAGGGCTTTAGCTCCAAAAAAAATCAAAACCAGCATGTAAAGGTGGTTGCCCCACGGTGGATGCTAGAAATGTTTATGTGAATTTTTTACCTGATTTGTAGACACAACACTTCAGTAAAACATTAGAGGTTAGCAAAAATCAAAATCATGCAAAATTGAAATCTAATTTAATCAAGTGATTTACTGCTTTCTAGTAGGTGCGAGATTAATGTTCTCAAATTGCTATCGAGATCAGTGACCTAGACGACACCTAAATGAAGGATTTGAATGCCAAACTGATATGAAATATGAATGCAATTAATCTATATTTTTTATATTTTCTATGCAATAATAATGATAAACTGATATGAATCTATGCTAATATGAAAATTGATATGCAATGCTAATCTAGAAATGATATGATATGAGAATGAAAATTCTAACAATAATATGAAAGCTATGAATTTGAAATTGATCTCACAAAGCTTCGAATCCTCAAATTTATCTTTCAAGCTCCAATTGTGCAAATTCTCCAAATTTGATATGTTATGATTCCTGTAGAGTAAGTTTGCAATTTGCGAGATATGAGAGAGATTTGGTGCAAATTTGAGAGATGAATTATGAAGAGCTGAGCGTTGGTTTTATAGAAATCTAGGGCTTTAGAGGTGCATGGAAGAAAGCCATAAATCACTCAAATAACTTAGCTTGATTTTTGAGTTATTTTTAAATAACAGACAATTAAGTCACAAAAATCATGCAAAAGCACAGTTCAACTCGAATTAGAAGTTTAGATCAATTTTAAAACTCAAAAAGATGTTGAGTTTCAAAAAGCTAACAACTTGCATTGATTTTCCAATTTGAGTTTAACTGGTCCTTGAATATGCACATGGATAATTTATGATTTAATAAATAAATAAAGTGATTTATTCTCAACTTAACTGATTTTTGAAATAAAATAATTAATTTATGGGTTAATTAACTATTTTATCAAACTTTTATTAAAAACTATATTATTAAATAATGACAACTTGCTTTAATTAATTAAATAAGAATTTAATCAATTATTCATAGGATATTGGATTTATTGTCAAAATTAAATAATACAATTAATAATAGATAGAATTAAATTTAATTACATAGTTAAGTGGCAAGATATTAAATCTAATTAATTAAATATGAAAATATTCAATTAATCAAACTTAGGATAAATGTGATTTATCGCCAAATAATCATTAAATTAAAGATAATTAAGATAATTAGGAATATTGCTAGGAATATTCCCCGATGCAGAATTTAAGATAATCAATTATGATTCGATGATGTTTAGATGTGCCTTAGATTAGGACTTTGATGTCGATTTCGTTCGATATGTTGATATAGGAGGTTAATGAACTTATAGCCCATTTTTGGGGTATTACAATTATAAAGCTTAATTTTTATTTAATATATATATAATTTATGTATTTAAACTCATGTTGTATTAAAATCCCAAAATCTCATTTTAAAAACTTGATTTAATTTATTCATATATATATATATATATATATATATATATATATATATATATATAGATGTACAAGGGAAGATTTACCTAATATATTTTATGAGAATATAAGGGAATAATTATGTAATTTATAAATCTAACATAATTATGTTTAAATTATTTAGAAAAATATAATCTCTTTAAGATGTGCATAAAAATAATAATTTTTAATGAGAACTAATTTGGTAAGTCATAAAATTAGATTCCTCAATAATTTATGAACTTTAATTTCAATCTATTTAGAAATGGGTAATAGATACATTAACCTATAAATCATTTTCAAATTGCATTATGAACAGGTGTCAATTAATTATTTCACATAAAGCATGAATTTGTTCAAATTTATAAATTAAATTTCCTAACTTTACCATTTAAATGAATATTCAATAAATTAACTTGGAAAGAAAAATTTAAAGAATGACTTTCTAGAGCTTTTCCTGCAATTTAGTATTTTTATAATTTAATAAAGAGATACTAGGAAACTTAAATATTAAATTTGGCTAAGATCTAACATTAAGTCCTATAGAAGACAATAATTTGTAAAAGACATTCTTACAAGTAATGAACTTAGATACCTATTTCCATATATTCATAATAACAACTTTTACAACTTCCATTCTTTGAAAACTAACATAGAAGAAAATTTCCTTACATAATTTTTCTGAAAGTTACAAGATATTCATGAAGCTAAGAGATACAATTTTACACAATAGGGAAAACCATTAAACTGTAGCCAAGTTCTCATCATATGCTACAAGTAATAACCTTCATAAGAAACTAGTTGACAATGGAGGATCACCTCCCAACCTAGACTATTTCATGGTCACCCCCGAGCTAGGGGAACAAAGTGTGAAAATGAACAAACGGGATTACTTGCAACAATTTTTCAAACAAGACATACATAAAAATCCCATAACCAAGGTGTACACATAAGTCTTTCAAATAATATTTTAACATGGGGTGAAAGTGGACCAAGTACCCAAGAGGAGAAGACAAGAACATAACAAGGAACAAAAGCCACACATGGGCACAAAAACAACTTCCTTCCCAATTCCTCCTCTCAAACAAAACCATGGCCTCAAGCCAAAAATCTCCTTATCACCCCCAAATATCCATAGGAAATGTTTGACATCATGTAGAATAAGGCATCCATGTTTATCCTTCCCCTACATGGGGAAACTCTACACTATAATGGGTTGTCACTAACCCTTCACCCCTCAAGGTTACTCTGCTCTCTTAAGGGTGAGTGTGCCTTGAAAACTCCCTTAGTCAAACAAAATATAACTCAATACTAAAATAAACACATAACAAGAATACACCATAACCATTAGACTCCATTAGAGAATAAAAAGCTTTCCACAATACTTTGCATAAAAAATGGAGAGTATGAGCACCAACCTACTTCCAAGCTTAAGGTAAATAAGAATTTTGAGATGATCTTTTCCCCTTTATGCTATCTTCCTCTTCCAAATCTAGGAGTCTCTAAGAATAGAGATTGGGTGAAAAACCTAGGAAAACTTCTAAGGCCTCCCAAAAAAATCCTCCTACTCAACCACTAATCTTACAGTCATAAATGCAAAGGTACCTTTATCATAACTCCTCCAAATATCTTCCTCCCCTCATAAATGAGGTTTGAAAACTAAATGGAGTTGAGATGATGGCTTGCCCAAATTCTCAAAACTCTTAACTTGTATCTTGAGTTTGGGGGCACTTTCCAAGGTTTATTTACGAGTCTAGAATCTTCTAATAACCAAAATTTAACCCCTCGATATGTGCAAGATCATGAGGGGCCAAAAAGTGGCGATGTGAAAAATATTCATTTTTCACTCGTCCAAAAGTGCATGAAAATGCTTGTTGACTTTTGAGTAGGCCTGGGTGTCAGTACACCTGGGCAAACTTGACACCAAAGCATAGGCCTAATCGGGTACCCAATACCAGTGGCATAAATTCAAAACCCGTGAGCCCTTTTCCTCATTTCTTTTCACATTTTTTCTTGATAAAACGGCTTGATATATCATATACATGATATATTTTTGGGTATCTAATTTTGGCATCAAAAAGTTTGACTCCCTAGTGTATTCAGTAATTAAATTTTTTATTTATTTTGATTATTTTATTTAATTTTCATGTCGAATGTCATTTTTTTAGTTGAAATAGGGTTTTATATTTATATTTGTAATAATATATGAAATTAGATTGAAATTTAGATTTGTTTTTATTTAATCAGGCATGGCTGACAATAATGAAGAAAATAACCCTCCCGCACCAAATAACGATCTTGAAAACAATCCCCCATGTCAAAACCCTTGATCTTTAGAAGATTTGATACAAGATAATTTGAATACAATACGAGGTTTCCAAAACACATATCAAAATATACCTACATTAGGTCCCATGCTTGCCACACTAAATACAATTGTTGAAAATATTGACACACTCACGCAGCAACATAATGCTGCTCTTCATTGGCATGATGATATGCATGCCAATTTGATGACAGACTTGACCATGATGGGATTGCGGCCCTTAATATAAGGAAGATATAGCTGCCCTTTTTGTCAATCCTAAAACCGAAATACTAGTTGAGCCCAAAAAGCCCAAATTATCAATAAAAAGGTGCACAAATGAAGCAATGCGCACAAACTTTTCGGATCGCTAGTGGATGGTTTTTGATAAACCATCCCATAGCAATTTGGAGGTCCCATTTTATTTCATAAAAAAATTGTATGCTGAGTTTGTGTTTGGTCACCATGTTGATTATTGGAGTATGAGGCCCAACATGGGTGTAGGCAAAGGAGCTCCTTAGACTAGGCCATTTGCCTAGCACAAAAAGGCCACTACCTTTGTCCCCCCCATTAATGTCGCACCCCCTCCTCGAGTGCAGCATCCTAATATCATTGCAGAGGCTGCATCACAGACTATTAGGGCCATTCATTTACTGAGTGATCAGTTGATCACGCAGACCAGGTCAGTGTTGCCTTTTGGTGTGGATGATGCTAGCGCATCGACATCTCATCGGAGTTCACATGTATGCAAGCCCCATATTTGCATTATATGTAAGAATATGTGCCTTAGACCGCTTATTGATGTTGATACATACCAGTATGTTATTGATGAGGAGGATATAGGAGATGCAGCTGCAGAGGCTGCAACACCTCATGGAGCATCTACATCTCATGAGAATGCTCGGGAGGTGTACGCAGAGCCATTGACTCTTGTTGATATGGTAAGAGTAAACATTATAAATAAATTTGTCACATGACTTATTTAATTTAAAAATAATTTATTTATTTAGATTAGTTTTAATGATTGCATGCACTTATAGATATATATATATATATATATATATATATATATATATATATATATATATATATTCCATTTATGTTCAGTTGATGACATAGGAGGAGGTGAGATGGGTGGATGAGTCCACACTTTCGGCCATTTCATTTGGCCTTGATGACTATACGGTATATTATAAATTATGTACCCATTAGTTATTTTTTATATCATTTGGTGTACATGCTTAAATCTCTATCAATTACAGTAATAAAATTCATACATTTACTTATATATTGTCATCTTACTGTGTTCTTGTAGGCTACAGTCGATGTCAGTGGGGGGCACGAGGGGGTTCCTTCATCGGGTGTCGACAAAGGAAAGGTAGTTAATTATTTAAGATTAATTATGCATGCATATGTATGCCACTTGTGTGTAGTAATAAATATTTTACTTTCACTTTATTATATAGGGTGTGGCTATTGATGATGTCCCGACAGCAGTTCAGGAGTGTAGGGTTATAGGCATCTCTATTTGGAGTGATAGTTCGATTGTACGTAGACTTTTACATATTGTTATTTGTATTTTGTAACTAGGGTTGCTATGATGAAGTACATTTATATATAATTGACAATATTTTTACTCTCATAGGTTACTCCGAGTGTGAGGGAGGGCCCACGAGAATATTTTGTATCTTTGTTGACACAGCTCACTATTCTAGAGGAGGGATCACCAGATGTAAGTTATAATTTTAGTTCAATCAATTTGTAATTTTATTATGCTATCATCTTATTTTGTAGATTTATTACTCTATGTTGCACCACTCTACTAATCTCATTATTGCAAATATATTTTTATAGGTCAGAGTTGGCATTGTTGGCATGGTCCCTTCGCTACCCAGGACTTATGCTAGGACACCTAATCATGGTAGGCGACCAAGAGACCAGGTAAAAATATTTATATTTAGTTATAATTTTAATTAAATTAGTGTTTGAATTATGAACTATATATGTGTGTGTGTGTGTACAAATCACATAAAGTAAGCAATCTAACTTGATTTTGAACTCATTTTTTATGCAGGATCAATCAGAGCCCAACACTTCTTCAAAGAGGCAACATTTTGATGATCCCCCTACGACATAGGATGTAGTTTTAGTTTTGTGGTTATTTAGAGATGCCACTTGGCACATTTTGAGATGGCATATATGCCACATTGTACACCTTAAAACATTGATTTTGTAGACATTTTTAAATGGCATGTGCCATATTTGTATATGGAGATACTTTTGATACATTTGATACTTTGTATATATAGAACATGTTCATTTATATGTTATATTTGCATCATCTTTTGTATATACATATTTATTATTCATGTTTATGGAATTGAATGGTGAAGTTATATCTTGACTATGATTATCATTATGATTTAAATTATATCTTGTTGAAGTTACATTTGTTTTTCGTTACTCTGGAATACCTTGTTCATGAAGCTTATTATGTTTGAGGTTTAACTTCTATAGATTTCCTATGTTCTTATGTTTCATACCATTATATATACTCACTTGAGCCACTTAGTACTACATTGTTTCAATACTATGTATATAATCACTATGTATATAACTTGTCATATTGGGGTCACTTGAGCCATGGAAGATCATTGTCCAATCATGCTTAGTGCACCTTGGGGTCACTTGGATCGAGCATGGTCGCGAGTGTTCCAATGACTCTGTGGGTAGAATGAGGTTGTCACTGGCATTTACTTGGCCAACCGGAGCCGATGGAGCAGACGGTTTGATGCAATGTCAGACAGTTTGAAAGATACGCTACTAAGCCACTTTCAACTGACCCTCACTACAAGTTTTGGCATTGACTGAGATCGCCTTTCCAAATGCAAACGAAGTCGAATCACCCAAAATTGAGAGAGGTTATTATAGACCTTGAAAAGATGATCATGTAGCCCCTGATGATTTGTCAATACCTCTTACGAGGTTCAAGATATGAGCCATGGAAGATCGCTACCCAATCGTGCTTAGTGCACCTTGGGGTCACTTGGGTCGAGCATGGTCGTGAGCATTCCTATGACTCTGTGGGTGGAATGGGGTTGTCACTGGTGTTTACCCGACCAATCAGAGTCAATGGAGTAGATGATTCAATGTCAGGTAAAATGGTTTGAAAGATACGTTGCTGAGCCACTTTTAACTGACCCTCACTACAAGTTTTGGCATCGACTTAGATCGTCTTTCCAAATGTAAATGAAGTTGAATCACCCAAAACTAAGAGAGGTTATTATAGACCTCAGAAACATGATCCTGTAGCACTTGAAATTTTTTCATTTCCTCTAATGAGGTCTGAGATACAAGCCCTGAAAAATCACTACCCAATCATGTTTAGTGCACCTTGGGGTCACTTGGGTCGAGCGTGGTCGAGAGCGTTCCAGTGACTCTGTGGGTGTAATGGGGTTGTCAATGGTGTTTATTGGGCCAACTAGAGCTAATGGAGTAGATGGTTTGATGCCAAGTTAGATGGTTTGAAAGATACGCTGCTGAGCCACTTTCAACTGACCCTCACTGCAAGTTTTGGCATCGACTGAGATCGTCTTGCTAAATGCAAAAAAAGTCAAATCACCCAAAACTGAGAGAGGTTATTATAGACCTCAAAAACATGATCCCATAGCACCTAATATTTTGTCAATACCTCTCATGAGCTTTGAGATATGAGCCATGGAAGATCACTGCCCAATCATGCTTAGTGCACCTTGGGGTCACTTAGGTCAAGCGTGGTCGCGAGCATTCCGATGACTCCGTGGGTGGAACGGGGTTGTCACTAGTGTTTATCCAGCCAACCAGAGCTGATGGAGCAGATGGTTCAATGCAATGTCAGATGGTTTGAAAGATACGCTACTGAGCCGCTTTCAACTGACCCTCATTGAAAGTTTTGGCATCGACTGAGATTGCCTTACCAAATGCAAACAAAGTCAAATCAGCAAAAATTGAGAGAGGTTATTGTAGATCTCAAAAACATGATCTTGTAGCACCTAATAGTTTGTTGATACCTCTCACGAGCTCTAAGATATGAACCACAGAAGATCACTACCCAATCATGCTTAGTGCACCTTGGGGTCACTTGGGTTGAGCGTGATCACGAGCGTTCCGGTAACTCCATGGGTGGAATAGGGTTGTCATTGGCATTTACCCAGCCAACCAGAGCTGATGGAGTAGATGATTTGATGCTAGGTCAGACGGTTTGAAAGATACTCTACTAAGCCACTTTCAACTGACACTCACTGCAAGTTTTGGCATCAACTGAGATCGCCTTGCCAAATGCAAACAAAGTCGAATCGCCAAAAATTAAGAGAGAGGTTATTGTAGACCTCAGAAACATGATCTCGTAGCCTCTAATAAATTTTTGATACCTCTCACGAGGTCTGAGATATGAGCCCTAGAAGATCACTGCCCAATCGTGTGTAGTGCACCTTAGGGTCACTTGGGTCGAGTGTGGTCGCGAGTGTTCCAGTGACTCCATGGGTGGAATGGGGTTGTCATTGGCATTTACCTGGCCAACCAAAGCCAATGGAGTAGATAGTTCAATGCAATTTCAGATGGTTTAAAAGATACGTTATTGAGCTACTTTTGACTAACCCTCATTGCAAGTTTTGGCATCGACTGAGATCACCTTGCCAAATGCAAATGAAGTCAAATCACCCAAAATTAAGAGAGGTTATTGTAGACCTCAGAAACATGATCCTATAGAACCTAATGGTTTGTCGATACCTCTCACAAGCTCTAAGATATGAGCCACAAAAGATCACTGCCCAATCGTGCTCAGTGCCTTGGGGTCACTTGGGTCAAGCGTGGTCGCGAGTGTTTCAGTGACTCCGTGGATGGAACGGGGTTGTCATTAGTGTTTACCCAGCCAACTAGAGCTAATGGAGTAGACAGTTTGATGCCAGGTCGAACAGTTTGAAAGATATGTTGCTGAGCTGCTTTCAACTAACCCTCACTACAAGTTTTGGCATCGACTGAGATCGTCTTGCCAAATGGAAATGAAGTTGAATCACCCAAAACTAAGAGAGGTTATTTTAGACCTTGGAAACATGATCTTGTAGCCCCTAATGGTTTGTCAATACCTCTGACAAGGTCCGAGATACGAGCCCTGGAAGATCACTGCCCAATCGTGCTTAGTGCACCTTGGGGTCACTTGGGTTGAGCATGGTCGCGAGCATTCTGGTGACTCCATGGGTGGAATGGGGTAGTCACTGGCATTTACCTAGCCAATTGGAGCCTATGGAGTAGATGGTTTGAAAGATATGTTGCTGAGCCAGTTTCAACTGACCCTCACTACAAGTTTTGGCATCGACTGAGATCACCTTGCCAAATGCAAACGAAGTCGAATCACCCAAAACTGAGAGAGGTTATTTTAGACCTCGGAAACATGATCTAGTAGAACCTGATATTTTGTCAATACCTCTCACAAGCTCTAAGATATGAGCCACAGAAGATCACTTCCCAATTGTGCTTAGTGCACCTTGGGGTCACTTGGGTCAAGCGTGGTCGCGAGTGTTCCAGTGACTCTGTGGGTGGAACAGGGTTGTCATTGGTGTTTACCTAGCCAACCAGAGCCAATGAAGTAGATAGTTTGATGCAATGTTAGATGGTTTGAAAGATACGCTACTGATCCACTTTCAACTGACCCTCACTGCAAGTTTTGGCATTGACTGATATCGCCTTGCCAAATGCAAATGAAGTTGAATCACCCAAAACTGAGAGAGTTTATTGTAGACCTCAAAAACACAATCCCATAGCACCTAATATTTTTTTGATACCTCTCATGAGTTCTGAGATACGAGCCCTAGAATATTTCTGCCCAATCATGCTTAGTGCACCTTGGGGTCACTTGGGTCGAGCGTGGTTGCGAGCGTTCCAATGACTCTGTGGGTGGAATGGGGTGGTCATTGGCATTTACCTGGCCAACTGGAGCTGATGGAGTAGATGGTTTGATGCTAGGTCAGATGGTTTGAAAGATACGCTGCTGAGCCACTTTCAACTAACCCTCACTACAAGTTTTGGCATCAACTAAGATCGCCTTGCCAAATGCAAACAAAGTTGAATCGCCCAAAAATGAGAGAGGTTATTGTAGACCTCAGAAACATGATCTTGTTGCACCTGATGGTCTGTCAATACCTCTCATGAGCTTTGAGATATGAGCCATAGAAGATTGCTGCCCAATCATGCTTAGTGCACCTTGGGGTCACTTGGGTAGAGTGTGGTCGCAAGCATTCTGGTGACTCCATGGGATGAACGGGGTTTTCACTGGTGTTTACCCAACCAACCAGAACCAATGGTGCAGATGGTTTAATGCCAGGTCAGATGGTTTGAAAGATACGTTGCTAAGCCACTTTCAACTGATTGTTAGTGGTATGTTTGAAGTTTGAACTATGAAACTAATCGTGATTAAGCTTGTGAAATTTGAACTATGAAGCTTATTATGTTTGAGGTTTAACTTTTATAGATTGTTTGAAATGATAAAAAATAATATCCTTAAAGCATTAGAAACAACAATCAAACATGTAAGAATTCAAACCATGCAAATGACATAAGTAAATGACATGTAAGATCCCTTCTTGGCACTATTGGCCACCCATACATGATTTTGGTCATAAGTCCTTATCAAGAGTTCTAGGAAATTTAACTTTTAAATCAAATTGATTGTTACAAATTTCCATTATAGGCTTCAACAGATCTCAATTAACCATTAAGGATCCTTTTGTCCTTCTATCTTTGATTGGATCCATGGTGACCATAGGCGTCTTCATAGGTGCTCCTGCACAAGTTACAATCCACATACAAAACCAAGTTTATTGACTCAAAATACAATATAAGAAAGGTGAAATTAATGTATTGAAATTAAGCTTAACGAACTTAGAAAACAATCCACTAAGTTAACTTATTACCTAGTCAAGTGTTCCTGAAGGGTCATCTCTTTGCTTCAGGGTCTCCAATAGTGCTTCATGATTAGTAGTACTAATAGTCCAAAGTTCTTTTGTCTTTCATCTTCCTTGATGCTTTGACAACTTGACATTTGTTGCTATAACAAGGTGTGAATACATGAGAATAGTTTTGTGCTTCTCATAGTCTTCAAATGCGGGAATTCCATTCTTTCTAATCATGTATGTTCACAGCCATGTTCCCACAACAACAACTGAACCAGTAGGATATGTGAACCCATCACCATTTGTCATCGGTTGTACAAGCTTTGGTTTACCTTGTACACAATGTGCTAACCAATAATCTGACCTCTCATCATTCCCCTATGGTGCAACCAATGCAAAAACATCTCCAGGCTTTAGAAGATCTGAAAGATGGTCATAGTCAACTAAAGTGTCCATGTCATCATTTCTTATAGAGAGTGTCAAAGATAAAGGAGTTAGATACTATGGAACCCATGTATCCACCCACTCACTTGACTTGCAATGATCCCAATCATATTGAAAACACATGGGGAAAAAACAAGCCAACTCTCATGTCCAAATGGTCCATGTACTACTATTGGAGCTTCAGAATGAATGCATTTTTGAAGAGTCTTTCACTGTTTGACAATCCAATCTATCTCCTATAGTTCCCTCCTCAACCAACCAAAAGAATCTATGCATTGTAGAATCAAGAGTCCCCCCTTGTGACAATGCTACTACACCAATCAACAATAGAACAAGCATCAAGAAGTACAACACCTGAAGTCCTCAATTGCTCCTTAACTAGAGCTCTCTTCACACACGCACCCACTCCGTCATGCTCCCCTTTCCCATGTCATGACTCAAAAAAACTCCAAATATGAGTTACACCTCTCTCCACATGCATTCTACACAACCAATAAAACATTCTAGCATTCTTAAACTGAGCGGTGCAATTATCCGACCAAATGAGATGCCTATCCATAGCAATACCATTTTCCTGCAAGAAGTCAAAATAGTTCTGGAAACAATGTTGAACAAACTCATGAGAGTGAGACCTATCATTACTCATATAAAAATGGTACTCTCTGATTATCTTTCACTCATCTTTTGTGCTATTAGGGGAATGCCTATATGTGATGTGTACAAAAATAGCAACTTGAATGGAATTGTAATATTAAGCTTGAGTCTCATTTTGGGGCTGCAATGTATAGTTCTCCGCAAAGTCTACAACGGATATAATAGTTCCAATGGGGAAAGTGTCCTTACATGTCTTGAATTGTTGATCCAACCATTGAGACCTGTGACTATGCCTTGCATACTTGTAAAAAATATTTGTCTTGAAATCTGAGATAAAATCAACAACATTGTATTCTTTTGCAACTAACTCACATCTAGAGCCTTCACCTCCACTCTTCAATGTATATTTCACTGTTTCATATACCTTTTTTTGGATGACTTTCTTTCCAAAATTGTGTTCCAAACCCTCATGAAAACATGTTCTAAACTTGGAAAAGCCACCACATTCTGAGCACTTGGCATTTAAGCAATTTTTTTATAAAATAAATAACCATCATCTCTATGACATAAAAATTGATCTAGCAAGTCTCTTGATGATTTGGGAAGACCACTTGCACCACAATCCTCTAGCATTTCATTAGTATGCAAAGTAGAATGAATGGACTGTAATAATTCATGATGCATTGAAAACTCAACATGATATTTGCAACAACATGTATTCTGAATCTTAAGGGGTACACAATAAAATGGCTTCACGGATTCAAAAGACCTTTGTGATATTTTCAATGTTGGATGTGTCTCACAAAAAAATTTATACAACATTTCTTGACTTACCTCCACATAATGTTTAGGATGTGGAGTGCAGTCTTGATTGCCAACTCTCAACTTCAAGACATCCTTCACATTTCGTGACACTCTTGAGTTAGCATCCCAAAATTGTTGAATTTCATCCTTGACAACATCTGTTAGCTTCTTATCAAAATGTGGAAGTCTCCCACCATAAGCCCATGTATCAATTTGAAGTGGATCATCAAGTCTTTCTCTTCTTGCAAGTGCTCTACCCAAAGTTTTATGGTCTATATTGAAGTCAACATAAGTTTGTCTCATCAAACGAGCCTTTCTCAACTAATGACTTACTAAGGAGGTTGTAATAATCCTCCGAGAAACTCTCTTGTCTTTTTCTCTGCTAGTCTTCCCAATGCTATTGAGAGCATTGAAAAGATTCTTCACAACAATGGCATTTCTCTCCATTTTCTTGTTCACACGAATCTTCAATTTCACAAGCACAAGTCTCATCTTTTGCATCTTTAACAACTGCACAAAAATTTGACATTGCTCAACCAATGTCTTGTTTCCAAAAAATTGATCATAAATTCTTGAAGCCCACAACCTAATAGTTCTATGTGACCTCTTTCATTCCCAATTATTCATAATGTTCTCCTCAATTTCAATTAACCATTTAGGTGTTCTTGAAAGCCCCGAATTTGAAGTTTGATTATCTTTATTGCAAGGGACTCCATTTCACATATAATTTGGAGATGTGTAATGTTCATGTGGTTCTTGTGCAACATTTTCATTCCCCAAGTTTACATTTTCAATCTCCATCTATACATTTTCATCTTCATTCCATTCATTGTCATTCCCCAAATATACGTTTTCATTCCCCAAGTCTACAATTTCATTCTCCATCTCTACATTTTCATCTTCACTCCATACATTGTTATTCACAAAATTAATTTCCATATTATTTACAAATTCAACATCCTCTTCACTTACAACTACATTTACGGGGTCACCTTGATTAATGTTTAACATACCTTCTCTCCTTTTTCGGTGATTTTCCTTATCTTTTTCCCTATATGCTTGAATTTCTTCATCCATCACCTTCCTCTTGCCTTTAGCCTTTCGATGACTATTGCTTCCCATGGTGAGACCACAAGTTGACAAAAATCAAACAATGGGCCCCAAATCACCTTTTTTTTTTTTTGCAACGCGTGAAAAAAGTATGAAATCTCCTGCTTCTCTAGTCTATGGGGACAGGGAATATTTTGGTCAAATATTACCTGTCCAAAATTGGGTATCTAATTCCATATTGGGTACCTGATATTCCCAGACAGATGAAAAAAGGGCGGGAGCAAATGAAAAAAATTGAACTTCTACATATAAAATGGGGTAGATAATACATAAAATGTACATTATATATACACTAATGTATATAATATATATATATATATAAGAGGCATATTGTATATATAATGTATATTATATATATACTAATCTATTAAATAATATACTAATGTATTATATATAATATTATCTTTTAGCTATTATTTTTTTGTCATTTTTCCTATATGATGCTTTTGTATACGAATTGTGGATATTCTCTGGCAAAATTTTCTTTTTTTCCTATAGGATGCCTTTGTATACAAATTTTAGAAAATCTCTTGCAAAAATATGGAAATTATAATCTTCCTCCTAGAGCATACATTAATGAAGTTCTTCGTGTCTTAGCAGAGGAAGCTGACTGGATTGTTGAAGCTTACGGTACTACATACAAAAATGCGGTATGAATTTTTGGCCTAAATTTATTTCTCATTTCTTTTAGGTCTTTAAAGGTGGTCGACTAAATCTTTGTATTGAATGTGCCCTTTACAAGCATTGTAAACCCTAGCTATGCAGAAATGGAGGCTTTGAAGAATAGTTCATTGGAGGCAGAGAGAGAGACTTCCTAGGGGTCCTAACATGTGATAAGGCCTACTAGGACCCCTAGGGAGTCCCCATGACCCCTTTTGACACATTTGAATGCTCAAGTGTGTCTTAAGGGGTCCTAGGACCCCTTAAGGAACACTTAAGTGTTCAAATGTGTCAAAATGGGTCATGAACACTCAAGTGTGTCTTAAGGGGTCCTAGGACCCCTTACGACACACTTGAGCATTCAAATGTGTCAAAACGGGTCATGGGGACTCCCTAGGGGTCCTAGTACGCCTTATAACACATTAGGACCCCTAGGAAGTCCCGATGACCCATTTTGACACATTGGAATGCCCAAGTGTGTCTTAAGGGGTCCTAGGACCCCTTAGGACACACTTGAGTGTTCAAATATGTCAAAAGGGGTCATGGGGACTCCCTAGGGGTCCTAGTATGCCTTATCATGTGTTGGGACCCCTAGGAAGTCTCGATGACCCCTTTTGACACATTGGAATGCTCAAGTGTGTCTTAAGGGGTCCTAGGACCCCTTCAGACACACTTGAGCATTCAAATGTGTCAAAAGGGGTCATGGGGACTCGCTAGGGATCCTAATACACCTTATCCCATGTTAGGACCCCTAGGAAGTCCCAAAGACCCCTTTTGACACATTGGAATGATCAAGTGTGTATTAAGGGGTCCTAGCACACCTTAAGCAACACTTGAGCATTCAAATGTGTTAAAAGGGGTCATGGGGACTCCCTAGGGGTCCTAGTATGCCTTATCATGTGTTAGGACCCCTAGGAAGTCCTGATGACCCCTTTTGACACATTGGAATGCTCAAGTGTGTCTTAAGGGGTCCCAGGACCCCTTCGGACACACTTGAGGATTCAAATGTCTCAAAAAGGGTCATGGGGACTCCGTAGAGGTCCTAGTATGCCTTATCACGTGTTACAACCCCTAGGAAGTCTTGATGACCCATTTTGACACATTAGAATGCTTAAGTGTGTCTTAAGAGGTCCTAAGACCCCTTCGAACACACTTGAGCATTCAAATATGTCAAAAGGGGTCATGGGTACTCCCTAGGGGTCCTAGTACACCTTATCACATGTTATGATCCCTAGGAAGTCCCGATGACCACTTTTAACACATTGGAATGCTCAAGTGTGTCTTAAGGGGTCCTAGGACCCCCTCAGAATAACTTGAGCAATCAAATGTGTCAAAATGGGTCATGGGGACTCCCTAGGGGTCCTAGTATGCCTCATCATGCATTAGGACCGCTAGGAAGTCTCAATGACTGCTTTTGACACATTGCAATTCTCAAGTGTGTCCTAAGGGGTCCTAGGACCCCTTCAAACACACTTGAGCATTCAAATGTGTCAAAATGGGTCATGGGGACTCCCTAGGGGTCCTAGTATGCCTTATCATGCATTGGGACACCTAAGAAGTCCCGATGACCCCTTTTGACACATTGGAATACTCAAGTGTGTTGAAAGGGGTTGTACGACCCCTTTGGAAACACTTGAGTGTTCAAATGTGTAAAAAGGGGTCATGGGGACTCCTTGAGGGGTCCTAGTACACCTTATCATGCGTTAGGACCCCTAGGAAGCCCTGATGAGCCCTTTTAACACATTGGAATGCTCAAGTGTGTCTTAAGCGGTCCTATAAGGACACCTTTAGACACACTTCAACATTCAAATGTGTCAAAAGGGGTCATGGGGACTCCCTAGGGGTCCTAGTATGCCTTATCACATGTTAGGACCCCTAGGAAGTCCCGATGACCCCTTTTGAAAAATTTGAATGCTCAAGTATGTCTTAAGTGGTCCTAGGACCCCTTAAGACAAACTTGAGAATTCAAATGTGTCAAAAGGGGTCATGGGGACTCCCTAGGGGTCCTAGTATGCCTTATCACATGTTAGGACCCGTAAGAAGTCCCGATGACTCCCTCTGATAGATTGGAATGCTCAAGTGTGTCTTAAGCGGTCCAAGGACACCTTCAAACACACTTCAGCATTCAAATGTGTCAAAAGGGGTCATGGGGAATCCCTAGGAGTCGTAGTACACCTTATCATGTGTTAGGACCCCTAGGAAGTCCCGATGACCCCTTTTGACACATTGGGATGCTCAAGAGTGTTTTAAGGGATCCTAGGACCCCCTTGAACTCACTTGAGTGTTCAAATGTATCAAAAGGGGTCATGCAGACTCCCTAAGGGTCGTAGTATGCCTTATCACATGTTAGGACCCCTTGGAAGTCTTGATGATCACTTTTGACACATTGGAATGCCCAAGTGTGTCTTAAGGGGTCCTAGGACCCCTTCGGACACACTTGAGCATTCAAATGTGTCAAAAGGGGTCATGGGGACTTCCTAGGGGTCCTACTTTGCCTTATCACATGTTAGGACCTTTAGGAACTCTCGATGACCCCTTTTGACACATTGGAATGCTCAAGAGTTTCTTAAGGGTTCCTAGGACCCCTTAACACACACTTGAGCATTCAAATGTGTCAAAAGGGGTCATGGGGACTACCTAGTGGTCCTATTACACCTTATCACATGTTAGGACCCCTAAGAAGTCTTGATGACCCCTTTTTATAGATTGGAATGCTCAAGCATGTCTTAAGGGGTCCTAGGACCCCTTCGGACAAACTTGAGCATTCAAATGTGTGAAAAGAGGTCATGGGGACTCCCTAGGGGTTCTAGTATGGCTTATCACATGTTAGGACCCCTAGAAAGTCCTGATGACCCCTCTTGACACATTGGAGTGCTCAAGTGTGTCAAAAGGGGTCATGGGGACTAAATAGGGGTCCTAGTATGCCTTATCACGCGTTAGGACCCCTAGGAAGTCCCGATGACCCCTTTTGAAACATTGAAATGCTCAAGTGTGTCTTAAGGTGTCCTAGGACCCCTTAAGACACACTTGAGCATTCAAATGTGTCAAAAGGGGTCATGGGGAATCCCTAGGGGTCCTAGTACCCCTTATCACACGTTAGGACCCCTAGGAAGTCCTGATGACCCCTTTTGACACATTCGAATGCTCAAGTGTGTCTTAAGGTGTCCTAGGACCCCTTCGAAAACACTTTAGTGTTCAAATGTGTCAAAAGGGATCATGGGGACTCCGTACGGGTCCTAGTATGCCTTATCACGCGTTAGGGCCCCTAAGAAGTCCCAATGACCCCTTTTGACACATTGGAATGCTCAAGTGTTTCTTAAGGGGTCCTAGGACCCCTTTGAACACACTTGACCATTCAAATGTTTCAAAAGGGGTCATGGGGACTCCCAAGGGGTCCTAGTATGCCTTATCACACATTAGGACCCCTTGGAAGTCCAGATGACCCATTTTGACACATTGGAATGCTCAAGTGTGTCTTAAGGGGTCCTAGGACCCCTTAAGACACACTTAAGCATTGAAATATGTCAAAACTTTTAACAGATTTAGATCTTAATAATATTAGATTGATAATCTGACTGCATGCATGAGTAACAGAAAGAATAAAACATTCATAACACTTAGAACACAGAGATTTGGTAACCCAGAAACCTTCCAAGTAGAAAGTAAAACTGGGGTGGGGATGATACCCATAAAACTTCAATACTGCATTATAAAGTTTGCCGGTTAAGGCTTACAATGATCACTTATGATGATCTACCCTGTTAGGAGCAATAAGGACTGCTAGGTCCACCTTGTTAGAGGTTTTACAAACATACAATGAAGTATGCACTCGGTTAAGAGATTTTTATAAAGACTATTAAGTCTACCCGGTTAGAGGATTTCAAGCTAATTCACCTGTTAGGATGAAACAGTAGATCTCTTACATGCAACTGTACTTGCTGATTGAGATTCTCTGATGTACTGATCACCTTCTGTGATAGATAGATCTTTTCTGCTTCTTATACTACTGTAGCCCTTTGTAATTCTCTTATCTCTTCCTTTCTCTCTTTTTCATACTTCTCTATTTCTTATCATACTTGGATATGACATAAAACATTGTTTATATATCAATCTAAGTCAATTCCAAAACAATTACAAAGTCGGCTCTTAAACAAGTAAACACAAATATTACTGAGTCGGCCCAAATATAGTTACACGGTTACTGCAAACTAACTCGGTGATTTTCTGATACTCGGCGTCCACTACGTTACTTGGCATCCTCATGCACTCGGTAGAAGTGGAAACTCGGTCCATACTAACCACTCGGTCATAGTTTCGAACTCGGTAAACACTGGAGACTCGGTAGATAAAGTGTTACTTGGTAGAAACTAAATTTCCTGTTTAACCATGCAGCACTCGGTAAACATTGTGAGACTTTGCTAGCTCGGTATGCACTATTCTACTCGGTATGCTCTGCTCGGCTCGGTAAGCTCTGTTCTGCTCGATATGTACTGTTCTACTCGGTATGTACTGTTCTGCTCGGTATGCTCTATTCTACTCGGTATGTACTGTTCTGCTCAGTATGTACTGTATAGAATAAGTTTTGTCACTAATGACAATCATGCTTAATGCCAACAATGTCCAAGTATCTAAAAATCAATATATCAGCTGAAAATTCTGACTATAAATCAAATCTAAACTATGACCATTGGGGTGGGCCTCACACTATGTGTAAACCCTTGGGTTTGGAAAATGTTGTTAAATTCTTGATTGCATTTTTTTGCCTTCAATTTGTTTGGATATGAGTGTTACCCATTTTCTCTTGGTTCTCCTAGCTCGGGGGTGGCCTTATAAAGGCCTAGGTTGGGAGTTGACCATCGATGGTCAAGTTAAATTTTTATTGCAGGTTTACTTGATGCTCAAGCAGGAAAAAGTGGTGTTAAAGGAAAAATTTTGTTTCTTCATTTCTTCAAGTTTGAAAAGTTGAAAGCTACAATTGTAAATTGGAAAATCTATGTAGATTGTCTTACCCTTTTGGGTCATTTTAATATATGACTGAAATGAAAGTAGTTTAAAATCTTATAAAGTTTGCTTCATCTTGTAAATCCCTTGCAATGTAAAAAAATGATTTTAATTAAATTTATGCACTTTTATTGTCATTTTACAAATGAAGATTTAATACAAGAAATGAAGTAAATTCATTCATGAAAAACCATTTGATTTTGTGAATTGTTTTCAGCAACAAATAAATGAAATTGTTTATTTATTTGTATTCTATACATAGGTTAAAAACTAAAGAAAATGGTAGACAATGTTTATGTCATCTTTAAACCCATTATTACTTTACATACTTGTATGCAGATTTTTTTAAAAAAAGATTCATAGAGCTAGAAATGTGAAAATTATCTAGTTTCAAACTCCTAATTATTTCATGTTCCTATTTGCAATTTTTTTTAAATGGAAGTTTACCTTTTTTTTGCCTTTATGCTTATATATATATATATATATATATATATATATATATATATATATATATATATATATATATATATATATATATATATATTGTTAATGCATGGGTGGTGATTGAGACATGTAATATGTTTAATCACTATGTTAGTGAATGAGCACTCATACTATTGTCATTTGTGTTTTATCATTGATGTCAACACATGCTTTTATGAAAGAACTAGACTGGTAATCACAGTGTACGGATGTCTCAGATACTGCAAAGCTAGATGAGAGTTCAGGTAGATGTTGTGATCTTATATCTAAGATCGCATCACTAAGTATTCATATTATGAGAGTTACAGCCATTTTGGTAAAGACTGGTCACTGGACTGTGACAATAAGAATTGACAGAGTTAGTCTCTGGGTTTTTGATATATCTTTTAGAGGGATTGGATTCAAGGTATGCAAACTTGAAGGATGATAGAAGAGGTACTGATGGATGTTCATTGGTTAGTGCAAGGTACAGATTGATTGGTCACATCATCTGTGGCGTGTGCTCTGGTGATGGCTTATTCTAAAGCCGACTCAGGGAATGGAGTGCGTGTTTTGTTTGGCAAGCATAAATCAAAGATGTCGGTCCTTAATTGTTGTAACATAATCATTGTAAACTTGTTCTAGATACTGTGTTTATCTTAGCAAGGGTTTATGTAATTGTTTATAATTAGGAAAGCCTTATGGGCCGACCTGATTTTGGTAAAATGTAATAAGGTATAAATGAAAGGTCTTTTCCTTAGAAAAGAGATGGATGGAATATATGTGATATAGTGAGGTTGTGAAAGCTGCGAACTTCTGTCTTCTATATGTAGAGTAGAGGTTTACTGGTGGACTTCATTGGAACTAATCAAGAAAAGACAGTTGCTGGCAAACAGTTCAAAAGATTATCTATTTCTTCATATACACCTATTGCAAACTAGTGAGTTTTGAAGGTGGATTTAACCTTCTTTGGGAAGTGAGCCCTCTTTGTTCCTTGACTCTTAATAGGGTATGTCCTCTAACAAGGACTATGTACTGTAATGTTTCAATAAGCTCCTAATAGGGCTATATCTTTTAACAAGGATTACTATACTCTCAGTGCATCATTAGTGGGTGCTAATTCCCACTAGGGTTTTTTATTTTAAAAGGGTTTCCCCATAAACAAAATATTGTGTTATTGTGTTGGCATTCATTGTCTTCATTGGATCTGATATTGTTGAGCCTAAAAGTTTAAAGTTTAATATTTTGTCATACAACTGATTTAGCCCCCCCCTCTCAGTTGTATTGTGGATTGTTATTCCTAACAATTGGTATTAGAGCTTGTGGTCCTCAGAGAGAAAGTTTAAGAGCTTGAGGTGATCTTGGAGATGACATTCTATAGGAAGGTATGTCCTAAATTTGATCCTAAAAACTTTGACAGTTGGAAAAACAAGATGTGAACACATCTGCTATGTATGGGCATAGACTATTGCATGATTGTAAAGAAGAAGGAATCTCTGAAGGCTGAGGATGACTTGGAAACAACCGATGAGGATGAAAAGAAGTTATTTTCATGTAATATGGTCACAAGAGAAGCATTGATCAATGCACTATCTGAGGGTGAGTTTACTAAAATTAAAGACCTAGATTTGGCACATGATATTTGGAATAGACTAGAGGCACTCTATGAAGGAGACAAGTATACCAAACAAGCGAAATTGCAAAACTAGAAGACAAAGATGGAGAATTTGAAAATGAATGAAGATGAAAGAATTAGAGCCTATGTTCAAAGGGTTATAGAAGTTGTAGTTGGAATCAAAAATTGTAGAGCACTTCACACCCTTTCCGAAATGGGGTCATAATAGTCAATCGGGTCAACGGGTGATGACTTATGGTCTCCAAAAGTTGGGCCACCTGAAATGGCAGAAAATAATTTTTCTTCAAAATTTTTGTTTGGGTTTCAAAAGTTGTTTTGAGCCCACTATGATGTAATAAAATGAAAAATAAAATAATTCTAACTTTCGTTGGCCTTATTGGCTAAAATTCTGGAACCTTCCTAGGCGGTGAAAAATTGCCTATATGAGAAAGGCTGTAGTGTTGTCTTAGGCAGTTCAGGATAGTTCTGGGTAGTAGATCTGGGTAATGATTCGAGGCTTTGTCCTACAGAATATTGTAAGGGAAATGCCCATGTGGCTTTGCATATTGTAATTCTGAAAGTTTGTAATTCCACATTTGAAGAGATAATAAGAAGCCCATTTTTTGTTCTTGCAAATTGTTGTTGTTTCTCTATTTCTGTTATGTGTTTGTGGTATTAAGGGGAGCACCCTTCATCAATTATTATATTGTTGTAACTGTATACTTTATTTTTTGCAGTTTTAACTAATGTTTTTATTCAATTTCAAAATAGTAACTAATGTTATTATTTTTGTTTCAAATTCGCAACTAAAAAACTGTCACCATTCTAAAAAATATAATTGTTTTTGTTGTTGATTAAAAACAATAACCCCAAATGGGGGTGGGGATGCAACAGTCCCTTTGGGGATGCTTATGATCCCCCATGGGACTCGGAGGTCCCCAATGTGAGGGTTGTGTTCCCAACAATGGGTCGCAGTCCCCATGAGGGTTGCGGCCCATTCCTGAGGGTGCAGTCCTCTTCTTAGAGGTTCCTACCTCTCAAAGAAATCAGGGGAAAGGGACAGGTAGAGCCTAGCTCCCTGTTTCCTCCCCAAATTTATTATAAAGTTTAATTTTTATTTAATATATTTCTAATATATATAAAAGTTATGTATTTAAACTCATGTTGTATTAAAATCCCAAAATATCATTTTTAAAACTTGATTTAATTTATTCTTATATATATATATATATATATGAACAAGGGAGGATTTACCTAATATATTTTATGAGAATATAAGGGAATAATTATGTAATTTTTAATGAGAACTAATTTGGTAAGTCATAAAATTAGATTTCTCAATAATTTATGAACTTTAATTTCAATCTATTTAGAAATGGGTAATAGATACATTAACCTATAGATCCTTTTCAAATTGCATTATGAATAGATGTCAATTAATTATTTCACATAAAGCATGAATTTGTTTGAATTTATAAATTAAATTTCCTAACTTTACCATTTAAATGAATATTCAATAAATTATCTTGGAAAGCAAAATTTAAAGAATGACTTTCTAGAGCTTTTCTTGCAGTTTAGTATTTTTAAAATTTAATAAAGAGTTACTAGGAAACTTAAATATTAAATTTAGCTAAGATCTAACATTAAGTCCTATAGAAGACAATAATTTGTAAAATAAGTTCTTACAAGTAATGAACTTAGATACCTATTTCCATATATTCATAATAACAACTTTTACAACTTCCATTCTTTGAAAACTAACATAGAAGAAAATTTCCTTACATAATTTTTTTGAAAGTTACAAGATATTCATGAAGCCAAGAGATATAATTTTACACAATAGGGAAAACCATTAAACTGTAGCCAAGTTCTCATCATATGCTCCAAGAAATAACCTTCATAAGAAACTAGTTGGCAATGGAGGATCACCTCCCAACCTAGACTATTTCATGGTCACCCCCGAGCTAGGGGAACAAAGTGTGAAAAGGAACAAATAGGATTACTTGCAACAATTTTTCAAAAAAGACATACATAAAACTCCCATAACCAAGGTGTACACATAAGTCTTTCAAATAATATTTTAACATGGGGTGAAAGTGGACCAAGTACCCAAGAGGAGAAGACAAGAACATAACAAGGAACAAAAGCCACACATGGGCACAAAAACAACTTCCTTCCCAATTCCTCCTCTCAACCAAAACCATGGCCTCAAGCCAAAAATCTCCCTATCACCCCCAAATACCCATATGAAATGTTTGACATCATGTAGAATAAGGCATCCATGTTTATCCTTCCCCTACATGGGGAAACTCTACACTATAATGGGTTGTCACTAACCTTTCACCCCTCAAGGTTACTTTGCTCTCTTAAGGGTGAGTGTGCCTTGAAAACTCCCTTAGTTAAACAAAATATAACTCAATACTAAAATAAACACATAACAAGAATACACCATAACCATTAGACTCCATGATAGAATAACAAGCTTTCCACAATACTTTGCATAAAAAATGGAGAGTATGAGCACCAACCTACTTCCAAGCTTAAGGTAAATAGGAATTTTGAGATGATCTTCTCCCCTTTATGCTATCTACCTCTTCCAAATCTAGGAGTCTCCAAGAATAGAGATTGGGTGAACAACCTAGGAAAACTTCTAAGGCCTCCCTAAAAAATCCTCCTACTCAACCACTAATCTTACAGTCATAAATGCAAAGGTACCTTTATCATAACTCCTCCAAATATCTTCCTCCCCTCATAAATGAGGTTTGAAGACTAAATGGAGTTGAGATGATGGCTTGCCCAAATTCTCAAAACTCTTAACTCGTATCTTGAGTTTGAGAGCACTTTCCAAGGTTCATTTATGAGTCTAGAGTCTTCTAATGACCAAAATTTAACCCCTAACCTTAAGTATACCAAGTGGGGTGGTTAAAGTTGACCCTAACTGCCCTCTGGAAGCTTCCTAGACCCTCCAAAAACTCACTTGAAGTTAACCTACGATTTTATCCATCCTTGACCCATCTAGAAACTTCCTACACCTTGGGTAAGCATGGCGACTCTATAAGTTAACCCTCTAGTTGGTGTCATACTTATCCTAGTTAAAAGGGTTAGTCTTTCTGACACCTCATACACTCATGTGTCAAGTGACACAACATAAATTCTAACCCATTCACACATAACATGACTAACAAAAAATAATTAACTTAATTTAAATGAAACATTCAACAAATACTTTTACGAACAAAAACACAAGACAATGAGGTTCATGTCTTTTCATTAGAAAGAACCTTGGCTTTACAGTTTTAACATAGTTTCACTCTTTTGTACCGGTATTTAAAACCATGGTCAATCTCCTGCACACTCATTGCAAACATCAGTAGGTCCAATAACATAACAAAGTGAATAGAATAAATCCACACATATCAACAAGAATTTACATTTGTGTATTCCTCATAGCATAATCCAATATCTACATTTGATCTCAATATGCATAACATGTGTCTCTTAATCAATTTGCATCATAATCAATTAGTGTATCCAATATACTACACCATCAAATCAATAGCCAACATAGATGCATTATGATCAACTATAAAACATAAAATAAGTGTTCCAACAACATAATCAAGATGTAGAATATACATAGCATAAGATTTATCAATCCTAGAAAATAATAACATGATATGTCCAAGTATCTAAAAATCAATATATCAGCTAAAAATTCTGACTATAAATCAAATCCAAACTATGACCATTGGGGTGGGCCTCACACTATGTGTAAACCATTGGATTTGGAAAATGTTGTTAAATTCTTGATTGCATTTTTTTGCCTTCAATATGTTTGGATATGAGTGTTAACCATTTTCTCTTGGTTCTCCTAGCTCGAAGGTGGCCTTATAAAGGCCTAGATTGGGAGTTGAGCCTCCATGGTCAAGTTAAATTTTTATTGCAGGTTTACTTGATGCTCAAGCAGGAAAAAGTGGTGTTAAAGGAAAAATTTTGTTTCTTCATTTCTTCAAGTTTGCAAAGTTGAAATCTACAATTGTAAATTGAAAAATCTATGTAGATTGTCTTACCCTTTTGGGTCATTTTAATATATGACTGAAATGAAAGTAGTTTAAAATCTTATAAAGTTTGCTTCATCTTGTAAATCCCATGCAATGTAAACAAAGGATTTTAAATAAATTTATGCACTTTTATTGTCATTTTACAAATGAAGATTTAATACAAGAAATAAAGTAAATTCATTCATGAAAAACCATTTGATTTTGTGAATTATTTTCAGCAACAAATAAATGAAATTGTTTATTTATTTATATTCTATACATAGGTTAAAAACTAAAGAAAATGGTAGACAATGTTTATGTCATCTTTAAACCCATTATTACTTTACATACTTGTATGTAATATGTTTAATCACTACGTTACTGAATGAGCACTCATAATGTTGTCATTTGTGTTTTGTCACTGATGTCAACATATGCTTTTATGAAGGAACTAGACTAGTAATCACAATGTACGACTAGTGTACGGATGTCTCAGATACTGCAAAGCTAGATGAGAGTTCAGGTAGATGTTTTGATCTTATATCTAAGATTGCATCACTAAGTATTCATATTAAGAGAGTTACAGTCATTTTGGTAAAGATTGGTCACTGGACTATGACAATGAGAATTGACAGAGTTAGTCTCTGAGTTTTTGATATATCTTTCAGAGGGATTGGATTCAAGGTATGAAAACTTGAAGGATGATAGAAGAGGTACTAATGGATGTTCATTGGTTAGCACAAGGTACAGAGTGATTGGTGATGTCATCTATGGCGTGTGCTTTGGCAATGGCTTATTCTAAAGTCGACTCAAGGAATGGAGCATGTGTTTTGTTTGGCAAGCATAAATCAAGGATGTCGATTGTTAATTGTTGTAATGTAATCATTTTAAACTTTTTCTAGATACCATGTGTATCTTAGCAAGAGTTTATGTAATTTTTTATAATTAGGAAAGCCTTATGGGCCAACTTGATCTTGGTAAAATGTAATAAGGTATAAATGAAAGGTCTTTTCCTTGGAAAAGAGATGGATGGAATATATGTGATATAGTGAGGTTGTGAAAGCTGTGAGCTTGTGTTTGCTACATGTAGAGTGGAGTTTTACTAGTGGACTTCATTGGAACTGATCAAGCAAAGACAGTTGTTGCCAAACAGTTCAAAAGATTATGTATTTCTTCATATACACCTATTGCGAACTAGTGAGTTCTGAAGGTGGATTTAACCTTCTTTGGGCAGTGAGCTCTCTTTGTTCCTTGACTCTTAATAGGGATGTCCTCTAACAAGGACTATGTATTGTAATGTTTCAATAAGCTCCTAATAGGGCTATATCTTCTAAAAAGGATTACTATACTCTCGGTACATCATTAGTGGGTGCTAATTCCCACCGAGTTTTTACCTTTAACAGGGTTTCCCTGTAACCAAAATATTGTGTTATTGTGTTGGCATTCATTGTCTTCATTGGATCTGATATTGTTGAGCCTAAAATTTTAAAGTTTAATATTTTGTCATACAACTAATTCACCCCCCCCTCTTAGTTGTATTGTGGACTATTATTCCTAACAATTGGTATCATAGCTTGTGGTCCTTAGAGAGAAAGCTTAATAGCTTGAGGTGATCTTGGAGATGGCATTCTATAGGAAGGTAAGTCCTAAATTTGATCTTGAAAACTTTGATAATTGGAAAAACAAAATGTGAACACATTTGCTATGTATGGGCATAGACTATTGGATGATTGTGAAGAAGAAGGAATCTCTGAAGGCTGAGGATGACTTGGAAACAACCGATGAAGATGAAAAGAAGTTATTTTCATGCAATATGGTCACAAGAGAAGCATTGATCAATGCACTATCTGAGGGTGAGTTTACTGAAATTAAAGACCTAGATTCAACACATGATATTTGGAATAGACTAGAGGCACTCTATGAAGGAGACAAGTATACCAAACAAGCGAAATTGCAAAACTGAAAGACAAAGATGGAGAATCTACAAATGAATGAATATGAAAGCATTAGAGCCTATGTTCAAAGGGTTATAGAAGCTATAGTTGGAATCATAAATTGTACAGCACTTCACGCCCTTTCTAAAATGGGGTCATAATAGTCAATCGAGTCAAGGAGTGATGACTTATGGTCTCCTGAAGTTGGGCCACCTGAAATGGCAGAAAATAATTTTTCTTCAAAAAAAATTTTTGGGTTTCAAAAGTTGTTTTGAGCCGGCTATGATGTAATAAAATGAAAAATAAAATAATTCTAAGTTTGGTCGGCCTTATTGGCTAAAATTTTGGAACCTTCCCAGGCAGTGAAAAATTTCTTATATAAGGAACGTTGTAGTGTTGTCTTAGGCAGTTCAGGACAGTTCTAGGTAGTAGTCTAGGTAATGATTTGAGGCTTTGTCCTACAAAATATTGTAAGGGAAATGCCCATGTGGCTTTGCATATTGTAATTCTGAAAGTTTGTAATTCCACATTTGAAGAGATAATAAGAAGCCCATTTTTTGTTCTTGCAAATTGTTGTTGTTTCTCTATTTATGTTATGTGTTTGTGGTATTAAGGGGAGCACCCTTCATCAATTATTTTATTACTATAACTGTATACTTTATTTTTTGTATTTTTAACTAATGTTTTTATTCAATTTCAAAACAGTAACTAATGTTGTTTTTGTTTCAAATTCGCAACTAAAAAACTATCACCGCTCTAAAAAATATATTTGTTTTTGTTGCTGATTAAAAACAATAACCCCAAATGGGGGTGGCGATGCAGCAGTCCCTTCGGGGAGGCCTATGATCCCCCATGGGACTCGGAGGTCCCCAATGTGAGGGTTGTGTTCCCAACAATGGGTCACTGTCCCAATGAGGGTTGCGGCCCATTCCTGAGGGTGCAATCCTCTTCTTAGAGGCTCCTACCTCTCAAAGCAATCAGGGGAGAGGGACAGGTAGAGCCCAGCTTCATGTTTCCTCCCCAAATTTATTATAAAGTTTAATTTTTATTTAATATATTTTTAATATAGATAAATGTTTTGTATTTAAACTCATGTTGTATTAAAATCCCAAAATCTCATTTTAAAAACTTGATTTAATTTATTCTTATATATATATATATATATATATATATATATATATATATATATATATGAACAAGGGAAGATTTACCTAATATATTTTATGAGAATATAAGGGAATAATTATGTAATTTATAAATCTGACATAATTATGTTTAAATTATTTAGGAAAATATAATCTCTTTTAGATGTGCATAAAAATAATAATTTTTAATTAGAACTAATTTGGTAAGTCTGTCATTCCAAGAGTTTGTCCTGTTAGGATTAAGAAGGTAGAAATAACAATTACATGCAAAAATAACCAATATTAGAAAAAAAAATAAACCACACAGAAAAGAACAAAAGACACAAAGATTTAACGTGGTTCACCCAATCCCTGGGCTATGTCCACCAACAGTGAGTCCAATATTATTATTATCTAGTGATTACAACCTGATTACAATCTGTAATCCCTTACAACTCGATTCCACCGCAAGTACTAAAACCATACATAATGAAATCCCTAACCCTAAGACATATTATACAATATTTTGTCACTTTAGGGTTAGAATGAGTACAATACTTTATTGATCAATCACCACAAGCTAACAATCTCCCACTTGGTGACTGATCAGTATCCACACTAAAAATCCTCCCACTTGGAGACTGATCCTGTAGCAATACTGCTACCATATGAGGCTCCCACTGGATTGAACCACCCTGGACTCAGCTGTTCCTTTATTTTGTTCAGTCTAGAAGACCAATTGAAGCTGAACATGAGTTTAAATTCTCCCTTGTTACTACCTTTGTAAACATATCTACTGGATCATCATCTGTATGAATCTTTTCCAGCTTTAACTTCCCATCATCCAAAACTGACTGAATGAAATGGTACCACCACTGTATGTTTTTTGTCTTTGAGTGCAAAGCATAATTCTTCACAAGATGAATGGCACTTTGGCTATCTGTATGCAGAAAATTATCTGTTTGTGGATGTCCCAATTCTTCCATGAAGAATTGAAGCCATATCATCTCCTTGGCTGCCTCTGTAGCAACAACATACTCTGCCTTTGTAGTGGATAAAGAAACCACCTTTTGTAGTCAATAAATCCAACTCACTGTTGTCCCACCAACAGTAAATACATAGCTTGTAGTACTCTGCCTACTATCTATATCTCTTGCCAAATTTGAGTCAACATAGCCTTGTATAGTAGTAGTAGATCCCCCAAAGTGTAAACACTTACTGAATGTACCTCTCAAATATCTGATAATTTATTTGACTGCATTCCAATGCTCAATACTAGGGTGACTCATATATGAGCTAATGACTCCCACTGCATGTGCAATATCTGGCCTAATACATACCATACCATACATTAAATTCCCTACAGCTGAAGCATAAGGTACCTTAGACATTTTAGCCTCCTCTTCTGATGTCTTAGGATACATGGTGCAGGAGCACCTCCAACATTTAATCCATGGTCAAAGATAAAGGAGACTTCAAGGAACATCAAGACTAAACAGGAGGATGAAATGCTTAATCAGGGACAAGAGATCAACTAGAGGGCCTTAGCACCTATCATGGGCTTCAAATAGTGAAATATTTTGGTTATACTTGTAAGGTCTTCAAAGGAACCATTTGTGTTTGTAATGTCCTTAAAAGGACTAAAAGCTTAATTGTAATGGACTGAGAATTGTCCAAACTTTAATAATGTTCTAAGTCTAAGTTTAATAATAGACTAGGCTATGGGGAAGTTTAAGTCTTTTACTATTCAAATAAAGCCTTTTATTATTTAAAAATTCAAGTAATAACAGTTACCTAGATGTGGAGGGAGTTAGTTTTAGGATTTTGTTAAACTTAAACTAAGCTCCAACCAATGGCAGTTGGTTGCATTAGTTTTGAGTTAGTTATTTAGAAATTATTTAGTCTTGTTGAAGTCTCTGTTACGAAACAGAGAAGAGAGTAATACAGGTGTATGCGGACTGGAACAGCAATGAATATATATAAAAACTCTTAGTTTCTACAAACCCGTGCATCTTGGAATTCTTAATTTGTTTGAACTAACAAATATATGAGTTAGAAGGATTTCTTTCACCCATTCTAAACCATTTTGAATGAGTTGCAGATTGAATTGAAGTTGTTGTTGCGTCATTTACTGATTGAAATAGTCATTCTTTGTTTAATTTTTTACTGTTGCAGTAGGGTTTAGGAATGATTAGAGTCATTCCATGAATACATAGGCCTAATTCATGGAATGAAAATCATTAACTTGTATCAATAGTGCTAATTGCACATATGCAGAATGGAGCATTGTATTGTGTGATCATAGTTAAAGAAACACTGGGGAGATAATATGGAATTGAATGCTGTGTGTCACAGTGGGTGATTTGTCCAAGCAGGGAGTTGATTTTATGTTTGAAAACATATTAGCATGTTTGGTGAATGGTGAGTCGACAATAAATTGGGTGCATGACCATTTGGAGATTGAACATTGTGGAAGCCCTAGCAAACCGGGGTTTGGAGTTGAGACTTGTGGATTCGGGTGTTGTAGAATCCTTGGGATTAATTCTCTTTGAAATTGATCTTTTGATAGTATGAGAAGTCACTGTCTGGGAACAGGAAGTGCCAGGTAGAATAGGTTATGTTTTCCCATGAGAATTGAGACATTTTCTATGCATTGAATAGGGTACTTGTTAGGCATCAGTGTGTTGGTCCAAAACAGTCACACAAAATTCTTTGTTGTGTTATAAAATTATGCAAAGGGTAACCCAAATGTCATTATCTTGTCAAGTATTTTGAGAAAGGTAAACATTATTCCTATTTTAAGTCTTCTGCAGGGGTGCTGAACAGTCCAAGAGGCCTCTGTGGATAGTTTGTGGGTGCTTTGGTAAAACTGAGTATGGGGATTGAATTAGAGTCTTAGAACCCTTGAACCTAAGTCATTAAAGGTCTAAGAAATCAAATCAATCATTTTGGAGTATTGTGAAAAGCTTGGATAAGACAAGTTCTTGAAGTATTTAATGGTTTGGGTAGGCTAGAGTGCCTAAAACTCTTAAATTTCTAAGTCTCCTTGTGCAATCGATACCACCACCCTTCCCTCTACATCAATACATCTCCTTAGTCAATTTCAAATGACCAAGCAAAGGTGTGCTGACATCTTTGGCATTCTTCATAGAGAAATGTTGCAACACCTTCTTAATATAATCAACCTGAGATAAAGTCAACTTCCTATTTTTCCTATCTCTGCAAATTTTCATACCAAGGATTTGTTTTTCTGCCCCCAAATCCTTCATAGCAAAAGAATGTGATAACTGTTGTTTTAATCCCTTAATGTGATTCATGTTAGACCCAGCTACAAGCATATCATCAACATATAAGCATAAAATAATGTAGCTATCATCATCCAACCTCTTAAAGTATACACAATGGTCAGAATGACATCGAGTGTGTCCATGCTCATTCATACAAGTGTCAAATTTAATATACCATTGCCAAGGTGCTTGCTTCAAGCCATATAAAGTTTTCTGCAATCTGCACACCAAATTCTCCTTACCCTTGACCTCAAATCCTTGTGGTTGTACCATATATATTTCTTCATCCAAATCACCATGAAGAAATGTTGTTTTACATCAAGCTGCTCTAAATGCAAATCTTTAGTAGCCACAATACTTAAAATAGTATGAATAGAATTCATTTTAACAACTGGAGAAAATATCTCATTAAAATTGAAATACCCTTTTTTTGTGCAAATCCTTTGACAACTAACCTGGCTTTAAATCTTTTCTTACCTCCATCCTCTTCTTTCAGCCTGTAAACCCATTTGTTCTGTAAAGCCTGTTTACCTATAGGTAACTTGCATAAATCCCAAGTTTGATTTTTCAGCAAGGAATCCATTTCCTCTGTCATTGCAGACTCCCACTGAATCTTTGTATCCACCTGCACAACTTCATTATAACATTCAGGTTCACCAGCATCTCTTAACAAAATAGAATACAAAGAGGGAGAGAATCTTTCTGGAGGTCTACTTAGCCTTGTTGACCGTCTAACATTCACTGGGGTGTGTGGTATTTGTTGTTGCTATTGTTGTGGAGCATAAGGAACTACTAAAACATCATCTTTAGGAGTATCATCCAGTACTACATAATCATTTTCTTTCTTCTCATGCTGCTGCAACAAATCTTTGTACAACACTTTCTCATTGAATATGATATTCTTGCTTCTTACAATTTTATGATTTTCAAAATCCCAAAGCCTATAACCAAATTCATCAATTTCATATCCAAAAAATACACATTTCTTTGACTTAGCTTCCAGCTTGGTTCTATTTTTAGAATCTATATGTGCAAAAGCTTCACAACTGAAGGTTTTGAGAAAAGAATAACTCACCTTCTTACCACTCCATGCTTCCTCTGGAATACCACAGTCCAAAGGAGTAGAGGGGCCTCTATTGATTAAATAAACAATAGTGTTTACATCCTCTACCCACATGTTTAAGGATAGCCTAGCATGCAACCTCATACTCCTTGCACGCTCCATTATTGTCATGCTCATGCATTCAGCCACTCCGTTTTCTTGTGGAGTCCTTGGTACATTTTTCTGCCTACAAATACCATTAGAGGAACAATAATCTTCAAATTTTGTGCTACAATACTCACCACCATTATCAGATCTGAGACATTTTAGCTTTTTACTAGTCTCATTCTCAACCAAGCATTTCCATTTCTTAAAATTTTGAAATACATTAGATTTTTGTCTAAGGAAATAAATCCATACTTTTCTTGTTGCATCATCTATAAATGTAACATAATAAAGAGAGCCACCAAGGGAAGATACCTGAGCTTGTCCCCATACATTTGTATGCACAAGCTCTAATCTCTCATTTTTCTTTTCCTTCCCACTCTTTACAAAACTAACTCTCTTTTGTTTTCCATAAACACAACTTTCACAGAAATCCATATTGACACATTTCAGACCAGGTAAAAATTTCTTTGAATGAAGTAATTTAATACCTTTTTCACCCATGTGCCCGAGTTTTTTGTGCCAGAGTGTTGTGTCAAAACCTACAGCAACAGTTTGATGTTCTTCCTACTCAACTGTAGCCATTATTTTTAAATATTCATTATCTTCTGAAACAATTAAAGTAGAAGGAACAGTATGACCTGTACAAATATATAAGGTGCCTACTTTCACACCTTTTACTACTACTAAGGAACCTTTTGAAACCTTCCAATTTCTATCATTAAAAGTAATTGTGCAACCCTCATCACCCAGTTGCCCTGCTAAAATTAAATTCCTACTCAGCCTTGGAACAGGTCTTACCTCTTGTAGTAGCCAATGATTCTCATTCTGAAACTTAATCTTAATTTTTCCCTTTCCAACTATCTGACAGGGTTCATTATCACCCAAATAAACTTGCCCAAAATCCCCTTGGACATAATCAAGAAAGTAACCTCTATGGGGTGTAGCATGAAATGAAGCCCCAGAATCTAAAACCCATGAATCATCAATACTTTCTAAAGATAGAAGCAAGGCATCCTCTTTGGGTTTATTACTTACCACATTTGCCTCATTGTTACCTTCTTGTTTGTCTCCTTCTTTATTCTTCTGAGACCAACAATCTTTCTTCTTATGACCTGGTTTTCCACAGTACCAGCAATCATTTGGCCCTTTGGATTCAGACCTCTTTCCCTTTGATTTTCCTCTTGATTCCCCATGATTTCCAGAGTTGTTTCCTCTCTCATTGGTTCTACCTATGCTTTGTGCGTTTAAGACACTACCTGATGTGGATCCACCTGAGATTTTCCTATGAATTTCCTCACTCAGAATAAGACCAATAACATCATCAATTTTTAGGGTATTAGAACTAGAAATAGAGTTACTAACAGCCATTACCAAGCCATTCCAGCTTTCAGGCAAAGAACACAAAATCAAGAGAGCCTTAACTTCTTCATAAAAAATAACATTGACAGAAGTTAATTGACTGGTAACTATATTAAACTTATTCAAATGATCAGCAACTAACCCACCTTCCACCATTTTCATATTAAACAAACACTTAATGAGAAATACCTTATTTGAAGCAGAGGGATTTTCATACAACTTCACTAGGGTTTTCATCAAATCTTCAGTCATTGTTGCTTGTGTAATATTGAGTGCAACTGATTGTGCCAGGCATAATCGAATACTACCAAGAGCCTTTCTATCAAGAATTGTCCAGTCCTCATAAAAAATGATTGTTGGTTTCTTGGCTTTTCCTTCCAATGACCACCATAGATCCTTCTGATGGAGATAGTCCTCCATTTGCATTTCCCATAACTGAAAGTTCTTCCCATTAAACTTGTCAACTTTCAGCCTACCCTTGTCTGCCATTTCTCCCACTCAACCGTGAGACTCCCACTCAACCGTGAGATCTTCCTACAAAGGATAACTGAAAACAACCTCGCTCTAATACCACTTGTTAGGATTAACAAGGCAAAAATAACAATTACATGCAAAAATAAACAATATCAGAAAAAACATAAACCACAAAGAAGAGAACAGAAGACACAAAGATTTAACGTGGTTCACCCAATCCCTGGGCTACATCCACCAACAACGAGTCCAATATTATTATTATCCAATGATTACAACCTGATTACAATCTGTAATCCCTTACAACTCGATTCTGTTGCAAGTACTAAAACAATACATAATGAAATCCCTAACCCTAAGACATATTATACAATATTTTGCCGCTTTAGGGTTAGAATGAGTTACAACATGTTGGCCCAAAAAATAGCCAAAAATAGGTGAGGACAAGAGGAAAAGTGTACAGTACTTTCCTGATCAGTCACCACAAGCTAACATGTGCTTGAAAAGTTAATCGAAAATACACTCAACTACAATTAATCAAATATTGAATTTTAAGTTTCTTGGTGCTTGCAAAGTTAAGAATCATTTATAGTTTTAGTGAAACAAGTTTTTACTATTTTTAAATTATAAATTAAATATGCAATATTCATAAATACCTTCATCCTATTCCTAGTGTGACTTATTTGCTGAAATCCATCAATTTATTTGAGGTCATTGGCATTTTCTATCAGTATATTTATGAAGAATTTTGGAATCAATTGAATTGGTGTGAAATATCTTTAAATTTTTACATTCACTTATATTAATATTTAAATTTTAACATTTATTTTGCATATGTTTAAAAAGTACATTTGAACAAATTTAGTGTGAAACATACTAACTATATGTGAAATATATTTTAACTTTGATAATCCCTTTATTTTCTTTTGCAAACCATATCTGACATGTGTTTTAAATTTGATAATCACTTTATTTGCTTTTGTAAACCATATGTGAGATGTGTTTTAACTTTGATAATTACTTCATTTGCTTTTGTAAATCATATGGGAAATGTGTGTATAAATTTAAATTTTTATGTTTCACTTTATATTAAGAATATGTTCATTTTCAAATTCAGCTATCTTGTATGTTTGAATTTTGACATTCACATTTTTTTAATATACTAACATGTTTAAATAAGTATTTTACTTTCTATAGTGGTTAAAGTAATTTTTTGCAAAACTATTTCAAATTAAGCATGCTTTCATTTGTCTATATTTTTGTATATTTAACCTTAAGCATATACTTTGTATATGTGTAAAATGAACACACATGACATTAAATGCATTTTAGCTTTGATAATAATTTTAGTGCATTGGTACTTTGACATGTGCATATATTTTAACTTTCACATTCACTCTCTATGAAGAGTGTAGTAACTTTGACAATAACTTATGATGTATGTTTCAACTATAGAGTCTAGACGAAGTATATTATGGGCCTTGATTCCCATTAAGAAGAAGAGTATATGATCTTAAAGGCCAAGATTTGTAGAGAAAATGATACTTTCACAAAATAAAGAAGGGTATGTGCAGGATCACGAGGGGCCAAACTATGCCCTTAAGTGGCAATGAAAAATCAGACAATCAAGATTAGTCAACTTGGCGTGAAAAAATGAACTAGTTATCAACCTAATATCAAAAAGTTGTAAGAATATAATTTGTAGGAAATTGAATGTAGTTTCTAAACTACTAAGCCTTTTTCTTAAAAAAAATTAATATGATTGGTAAAAAGTATAGATTGCAATGCAGCACTACAAACATTTCAGCAAAAAAATAAGAAGTACGTGTATGTCTGACCACCCTAATCAAAAGAAAATGATAATATTTTTTATAATATTCTATATATAAGTAGCTGACTCATGCCTGGATGTGACGCATATTTTTTGGTATTTTTATTCCAAACAGATAATTAATTATGATTTTTTTGGTACAGCACTTTCAGAATTTAAAAACTCTCGTGTCTGACCACCTTAACTCATTGAAAACTTATCATAATTCAATTTTTTTTAATTTTTTCTTATACAAGATGAAGCATAGAATGTGACGCATCTTTCGGATTTCAAAAATGTTATACCATTTGAAAGATATAGTCATTTTTCAATCAGTATCTAAATCAGCACTTTAGAGGTAGCTCGATTAGAAAATAACTAATAATTACTTAACGAATTCAAAATTTGACAGCAATTATATCGATAGAAAGCTGATAATCTCCTTAAGATACCCTTTTCATTTTATCAAATTCGGGTGAAAAAAAAGTCGTCAGCTACATGGTCGAAGTCTGGAACTGAGAGAAACAGAAGAAAAACACATTTTTGTGACACTTGAAGAGTTGACTAGGTAGGTTTGGTGCACAGACCAATACCGAGCCTAATCGGGTACCCGAATCTGGTGGCAGAATTTCAAATTTTTTCTTTGCCTCAACTTTCTCTAATTTCTAATTTCAAAATTTGGTTCCACTTTATCAATTATAGTTATATAATTGATAGTTATATATTTCATATATATTTGATAGTTATTAGTTATATATTAAATATTATATAATATCAATTATATATTAATTGTTATATATTAGTTATATATTAAATATTATATAATATGAATTATATATTTAATGTTATATTTAATATTATTTAATATATATTAATATTAAAAACTATATATTAGATTATATATTATATATTAAATATTACATAATATACATTTTACATTTTAAATATTATTTAATATGATTCAAAGCATGAGCATGAGTCCCTACAGTCGCATAGTAGTGCCTTTTACAGGTGCCAAAAACTCTAGCTACGCAGAAATGGAGGCTTTGAAGAATAGTTCACTGGAGGCAGATTATAGAAGCAGAGGGCAAGAGAATCACTCTGTTTCCACCACTTGTGGCTATGAAATGGTATCTTTCCCTGCTTTTTCAACCGAAATGCTAAATTGTAAAGGTTCTAGAAATAGATTCTAGTCGTGCCAGACAATTGTACCACACCTATTGATAATCTGGTAGCTGAATAGAGTCATTGGGAGGTTAAACAAGAACAACTGGATGGATCTTTGAACTGGTTGAAGATTATGGAGAGCGGGGAAGGGTTTGGTAAAATGAGCAGTTGTACTAGAAATGATGCACGTGCCGTAGAACTGATCGCATTAATAAATTCAAAGAAGAGATCAGTGGTGACATGACATTATGAGGAAAGCCTTGCCATTTCGATGGTGCCCCCCCCCCCCCCCCCACACGATATTATGAAGAATCTCTTACCGCTTCAATGCCAGCACCACCTCTATCTTAGACTTTCGCCATTGCTTCTCATCAGAACTCTGAAATATGGCAGGGATTGTGGGCACATTATTACCCCTAGGGATTGGGATTGAGATATCACACGTTAGGACCCCTAGGGAGTCCCCATGACCCCTTATGACACATTGGAATGCTCAAATGTGTCTTAAGAGGTCTTAGGACCCCTTCAAACACACTTGAACATTCCAATGTGTCAAAAGGGGTCATTGGGACTCCCTAGGGGTTCTATTATGTCTTATCACGTGTTAGGACCCTTAGGGAGTCCCCATGACCGCTTTTGACACATTGGAATGCTCAAGTGTGTCTTAAGGGGTCCTACGACCCCTTAAGACACACTTGAGCATTCCAATGTGTCAAAAGGGGTCATGGGGACTCCCTAGTGGTCCTAGTATGCCTTATCACGCGTTAAGATCCATAGGGAATCCCCATGACCCCTTATGACACATTGGAACACTCAAGTGTGTCTTAAGGGGTCCTACGACCCTTTAAGACACACTTGAGCATTCCAATGTGTCAAAAGGGATCATTGGGACTCCCTAGGGGTCCTAGTATGCCTTATCACGCGTTAGGACTCCTAGAGAGTCCTCATGACCCCTTTTGACACATTGGAATGCTCAAGTGTGTCTTAAAGGGTCCTATGACCCCTTAAGACACACTTGAGCATTCCAATGTGTCAAAAGGGGTCATTGGGACTCCCTAGGGGTCCTAGTATGTCTTATCACGCGTTAGGACCCCTAGAGAGTCCTCACGACCCCTTTTGACACATTGGAATGCTCAAGTGTGTCTTAAAAGGTCCTACGACCCCTTAAGACACACTTGAGCGTTCCAATGTGTCAAAAGGGGTCACTGGGACTCCCTAGGGGTCCCAGTACGCCTTATCACATATTAGAATCCATAGAGGGGTATGTGCAAGATCATGAGGGGCCAAACTATGCCCTTAAGTGGCAATGAAAAATTAGAAAATCAAGATTAGTCAACTTGGCGTGAAAAAATGAACTAGTTATCAACCTAATATCAAAAAGTTGTAACAATATAATTTGTAGGAAATTGAATGTAGTTTCTAAAATACTAAGCTTTTTCTGAAAAACAAATTAATAGGATTGGTAAAAAGTATAGATTGCAATGCAGCAATACAAACATTTCAGCAAAAAAATAAGAAGTACGTGTATGTCTGACCACCCTAATCAAAAGCAAATGATAATATTTTTTTATAATATTCTATATATAAGTAGCTGACTCATACCTGGATGTGACACATATTTTTTGGTATTTTTATTCCAAACAGATAATTAATTATGATTCTTTTGCTATAGCGCTTTCATAATTTAAAAACTCTCGTGTCTGACCACCTTAGCTCACTGAAAACTTATCATAATTCATTTTTTTTTAATTTTTTCTTATACTAGATAAAGCATAGAATGTGATGCATCTTTCGGATTTCAAAAATGTTATACGGTTTGAAAATTATAGCTATTTTTCCATCAATATGTCAGGCAAGACTTTAGACGTAAGTGAACTAGAAAATAACTAATAAATACTTAACGAATTCAAAATCTGACAGCACTTATATCGATGGAAAGCTGACAATCATCTGAAGAAACCCTTTTCATTTTATCGAAATCGGGTTGAAAAAAAGTCGTCAACCTAATGGTCGAAGTGTCGACATAAGAAAAATAGAGAAAAAACACATTTTTTGCACACCTTCAGCATTGACCATGGAGCCTTGGTTTCCAAAGCTATTACCAAGCCTAATCGGGTACATGAAAAAATCGGGTACCCGATTTTGCTTTAATTTCAAATTTGAAAAGTTTCCCCCTACCACTCTTTTTTTATTTCCCTTTAATTTTGATGTTTTTTTCTTTCACCCTAACAATGAATAATTTATATATTTTATATTTATGTTTCATATTTTAGGTTTTATATTTTATGTTTTATATTTTATATTATATAGTGTATATATATTATATATTATTTATTTATATTATATATTCAATAATATCAATTTAAATGACCTAAGTATATAGTTTGTTCAGATTTATATTAAATGCAATATTTTTATATTATAATATAAATGTTACATAATATATATATGTATATATTATAAATTATATATTAAATATTGTTGTGTATATAATATAATATAATGTCTAATATATATAATATATAAAATGAATAGGACATTAATATATTGTATATTTGATAATATATATTAAATGTAATATCTAATATATATATTATATATTTAGTCTATTAAATATTATATTTTTTCAAATATTTTATATATTATTTTAATATTTAATTTAAGTTATAACAGATCCTCTCATGAGACAACAGGTCGAATCGGGGTCGCTAGACGTCTTAAGGGGTAATTAGGGTTTGTGAGGCAACTTCAGATGTACAGTGACCATTTAGAAGGCAATAGAGCATGTCCGAGGTGTTAGCTTTTTTTTTTGCACGGGTAAATAACTAGATCATAACCTGATCTCTCCCCTTTGATGCTCTTTTCCTGGCAAGAGAAATGCTAATTGATAAGGATTAAATCCTTCTTCACTTCGGGCTCCACAGACCCAGGCGGGTGTACCTCACTTCTCTGCTTATGCAAACTGATATGAACTAATACAAACACCTAATAAGCAGATTTCACCAATGGATTAAATAGAATAAATAGGTCTTGCAATAGGATTCATAACTGAGATGAACCTATCTTATGGGAAGCCTACCCACATGCTCAATCTATCTTTCAAACTCATCAACAGAAAGGGAAAGTTGATTGATTAAATTGATGCTAGTTTGGCAAATGACTTCTAACAATAAAGACCAGTGCCTTCAATCCGGGCATGGAGTCAAAACCAGTAAATATAAACTCAAACTACAAACCATGTTTCATTGATTAATATCCCTGCATTAATGCCTTACATTAACACATTTCCATTGCTCAATATGAAGAATCATACAAATTCATAGCACCGATCAATTTCCAATCTGCATTTAAGGATTTTACAATCCTTCCTTGAAGGATATCCAAATACAAACAGATACATTCTCCCTTGGAGAAGACAAACTCAATATCCCTTGAACACTGAATTCATACTGAAATTGAAACTCAATACAATGAAGACAATTCTCTGAAAACCATACATGCCTTACATATATTTCGATTTGCAATCAAATTTACAAACACTTATATTGAATCTATGACAGAAAATGAAACACACAGAAAACCATTATGCTAGACAGTCATGAACCAAAGTTGGAACTCAAACTTGCAGAGCTCTCCTCCTGCAAAAAGATTGGAACCCTCTAAACTGAAAAGAAACCAGACTAAGAAGAGAAGGGGAAAACACCAGAAAGCATCACCAACTGACACTTGTCAAACTCTAAACTACTCACTGAATGAGTCATCTGCCTTCAAACTGGAAATGGGACAAGTTCTCAATTCTGGAAAGCCCCTGTCATCTTCTTCAAACTGATTGTGAATCACCAGATGCAACAAAAAAGATATTTCCAAAATATCTTCCTGGCCCCCTATTTCTTTCAACTGCAAATATCTCGAAACCAGCATGACCTGCATTGAAACTGACCTAAGAAATGGATTCCTCGTCTTCTCACCTTTCCGGCGGTATATAATACTTGATACCTCGGAGTGGGACCCACACGCCACCTCATTTGGTCGCATGATCGCATGCGCCAGAAATGGTGCATGCGACCATGCGACCAGTTCATGCGACCACTTCATTACAAAATTTGGTTTGGGCCCGTCGGCACGAAAATCAAGGCAAGCGACAAGGAATTGCACGTGCATGGCTTTCTTCATTTCAACTTATTTCATATGTTTGCTTGGTTGTATATATTCATTACAATTTCCTCATTCCGGATGAATGTGGGACTAATATCTTTGAGGTTTTAAAGACTTTGCAATAAAATATTGTCTCTTATGGCAAGCTGGCGCACATGTTTTGAGGTGGGACCACAAGGCACAAGCCTTTCCTCCTCTTTCAACTTACACTATACTTGGGCGGCCTTGTATTTGAACATATCATTGACATGAAACTTAATGAATGTGGGATAAATGTCCTCTGTGATCTTATAGGCAGTTTTGACAGTGACTCACTCAGTCACCTGTATCTTGCGAACTAGGAGGAATTTTTAAAATCGCTCCGGTGAGAATGTAGAGAACTTGATTTGCGACAACATATCCAAAAATTAACTCAATCCAACGGTTCAAAAAAAAGTTATGCCCCCCGCAATATGACTATTTTTTCTTCTTCTACAAATCCGTGACTTCACAAATTCGTGTTTGCAAAAATAAATCATTATGTGGATGGTATTTCTTTTAGCATCCTCCTTTATTCAAAACGTCCCTCTATCATATATTAGCTTCCCTTGTCATGCACCACATTTTGATTACCTTCAGCCTGCAATCACTTTCATTGGCCAAATGTGCCCAGCCAAGCCTTGCATTTCTTTTAAACACTCACACTGGTAGCCCCTTCTATTTTTTGGTGTGGTGTGTAATGATCATATCCCTCAACACATATGCACACTGATTAAACATGCTGGCATTTATATATTCATATTAAGGCTGGCAACCTCTCAATCATAGTCATTTTCCTTCAATGCTCACTTGGGTTCCATTTCCTTGGCCTTTTGAAACCACTGAAAGAAGATATAATAAACACTAATGTCCTTCTTATCAAACCAATAGATATTGGCAACAATAATCAATTCTTTGATGACTTTCATTACATTCAAACAGACATTGACACTGGCATCCTTGGTCGCCTTTCATTTAGCATACCACTACAAAATCCACATTCACTCTTTGTATTTCTCTATGCAACCACTTGAAGGAAATTTGAGACAAAACCACATCGAAATCACAATCTCACAGTGCACCTTGTAAAATTTGTCAAATAACATTAGCTGGCCTCTGGAAGCGGCCTTGAAAACTTACTGAATGAAACTTTCAAAGACCAGCATCTTGGGCATTGATTCACCCCCAAACAAGGAACATGAATCCATAATTAGCATGCCCAGAAAATCAGATGATGAATTATCACCAAACACCAAAGTCAGCCAGTCAGTAACATTTTGAAACAAAACAGTGAAATAAGCATAAATTTGGTTTGAAATTGGCCTGGGAAAGTGGTCAAATGGATTGGTCATGGTTCTGGATTTGGCACAGTGGGAGTAAAACATGATTGCAACATGACCCAATCACTAGCTTACTCATCGGATTACACAGGTATCTTTTATACCCTGTCAAATATAACCCTTAAAACTTTTGAACTTCTGGGTTTCAGCAAAATAGTGAAAACTGGGAATGGATTTGGCTTTGAAAAGTACTGAAACAGATTCACCAAGGGCTAAAAACTGACAGGCCAGAAGACAAACATGTTTACAACATAGATCAATCATTAATTCTTCTTGACCAATCACCGGGCATCAGATACAACTATACAAAGTAAGCTTCTGACAAAAGTTCGCACATTGCACCCTGTCCAGACAATGAAAACTTCAAATGGAATCGCATTGGGAAACTCATCCAATGGATTCGTCATGAGCTACAAACTGACAAAGACAAAGTAAAACTTGTTTACAATGTAGGGCACTAACCCAATTCTCATGACCAATCACAGAATGAAACTTATACGATCACGAACAGGGCCTCTGGCAAAACTGTGAAAAGGTGCGCCAGACAGATTTAAGAAAAGACCTTCGAAAAGGGATGAATAAATATGATCAAAAATTATCACAGGGACCTGAAACCTAACACATAGAGAATATGAAATGTGTACAACAAGACACTAGGCTCAGATTTTTATGACGCTCTCCAGGGTGCATATTATTCAACCTCAAAGTAGCCCTTCCCGGTGAATTCTACACTCAGCAATTTTCTGATTTTGAGACCCCCTAAAAATGAAATGATGCAAACCCATTTCAAAATGCCATTTTAGGACTCAGAATGAACCAATGAAACCTATGAAAGGCAATGGACAAATGCATTTTACGAAACCACCCAGAAAACACCCGGTTCCCACATGCATCCTGAAAGCAAAAATAATATAGATGCATGCTAATGTGTCCCATTCCTCAAAAATTTTAAAGGGTACCAACAGTGGCTCTGACTGTGGATGCTTGATTGCAAGATCATGGCAAGAATACCAGAATCTTCTGGAAGAGCAGACCACCCCAAAAACTAGCTTCTTCACCTTATCCTTCCAAACTTTCCAAAAACTTACTAAACCGGGTCCAACAATCTCCTCAAAACTGGTTCCTTATTCAAAAACAAACTACACTACTGCTGAAAGCAACACAACTATACAAATATGCACAACTTTTTACAAATGGAAACCAACTGAGGCTCACTTACCCCGATCAAATATCTGATTCTCATTTCTCTCTTCTTGAGGTAAGCTGGATACTTCATTCTCATTCAGCTCACCAAATATATTAGTACTTTCAATCAGCTCATCAGGCAAATTAAAATAATTATCTTCATTTTCATAGTGCATGTAAAAATTTGAAACATAGTCCTCATCTTGCTCACTATGAAAATAGGAATCAACATGCTCATGCATATTACCACCAATCTGAAACTGATCTTCATCTACTGATTTATACATGTTGTCAACCGGAAACACAAAAGTCTCATACTCTATTTGAAAGAAATTATCATTCATACCTGGACTTTGCACCTCCTCTAGTGTTACCGGTTGGAATTCAGATGAATAATTAGATTTACAGTCACATTTATTATCATCATTAAGTTTTGAAACCACTCCAAAACTTTCCAATGCATCTTGATAATCAACATGTTGATTAGTACTATGAGAAGAGACATCAAAATTTATTTCACTCGTCATGCCATCATCCAAATCACTTTCATCAAAACTTATGTCAGCTAGGCATGGAATTTTTGAAACAAATTTAGTATCATACCTCTGCCATTCAGCATCCAAAAGACTTGAAATCTGCTCACTACTTATCCAGCACTGAACATCACTTTTCACTCCCTCATTCTCACTGTCGATGCTGCAAATTTCTTCTCCTTCTGAAACCAGGACTGAATTTAATTGTCTTACATTGCCTTGTGTGAAGGAACTACTACAGGAACTAGCATCTGCATCATATCCATGTTCTTCACGTTCACACAAAACATCATTAGATTGAAACAAATAGTCATCAACATCATGCTGAGACAAGGGGAGATCCACAAGCTCAAAGAAACTATTATCAACTGAAAATTCACTATCCCTTCCTTGACACTCATAAATTCCATCATCAGCACAATAACCAGCACTATGATCATCATAGGATTCAACATCCTCGCATGAATTAGACTCAGTTTGACTAAATTCAGTTTTTAAAAATGAGTTCATCCAATCCTTAACATCTTCTAGTGCTTCATGTTTTAAAGATGCAGTCCAACTAATTGATTCAGGTATTGAAAGTTCTAAGAACATTTCAACATACTGGGATTCATGAAAATCAAGATCCTTAGGAAGCTCACTACATGCAATAAGAAACTTCTTATAATAGGACATCATGGATTCTTCATTTCTTTCTCCTATTGCACATTTTAATATCAATATACCATTATGCCAAATCTGTTGACGTAACAATAGATGGTCTCTTTCTAAAATTTCAAGAGCTAACTGATTCTTTTCAGATCTAGAAACTAGATCTTGATCCTTCAAAGCTGAAAACTCCATTTCAATGCACTAACACACAATACTACTGGTGCTTATGACAATATTTCAATCTGACCTATGCAACCATTGATTTCAAAATATAAACATATCTCTGATACCTTTTAGCAACTGGATCTTTTATTCAGAAATATGACTCAAACTTTCAAATTAATGTCCCTTTTACTTTAGTGACTGATTCACCTATTTAGGGACTGATTTATATTTTGAAAAATTTACTTGGAAGTGCTATTGCTGGTGTAAAATATTGATCTGAAACCTCTTTCAAATCACTTTTCAAATATGTGTAGAGTCGCCACCCCTTCGCAGAGGACTAATCTGGAACTAGCTGAGAACCTTTTATCTCATACTTGGACCTTCTTTATCAGCAAACACAAAACAACTTCACAGGATGCACTGTTTGTCAGGATCACAAAATTTATTGAAAATTCATACTACTACACACTGATCAAACAGAGATTCGGAGTCGCCACTCCCATTGAATGAGAGAATATAACAATTTTTTAAAAGAACAGACTCTATAACCAAAATGGACCACTAGAGATTTACTGATTTCTTTAGCAAGAATTTTTTACTGCTATCCCCAGTAGAGTCGCCATTTTGTTAGCTTTTTTTTTTGCACGGGTAAATAACTAGATCATAACCTGATCTCTCCCCTTTGATGCTCTTTTCCTGGCAAGAGAAATGCTAATTGATAAGGATTAAATCCTTCTTCACTTCGGGCTCCACAGACCCAGGCGGGTGTACCTCACTTCTCTGCTTATGCAAACTGATATGAACTAATACAAACACCTAATAAGCAGATTTCACCAATGGATTAAATAGAATAAATAGGTCTTGCAATAGGATTCATAACTGAGATGAACCTATCTTATGGGAAGCCTACCCACATGCTCAATCTATCTTTCAAACTCATCAACAGAAAGGGAAAGTTGATTGATTAAATTGATGCTAGTTTGGCAAATGACTTCTAACAATAAAGACCAGTGCCTTCAATCCGGGCATGGAGTCAAAACCAGTAAATATAAACTCAAACTACAAACCATGTTTCATTGATTAATATCCCTGCATTAATGCCTTACATTAACACATTTCCATTGCTCAATATGAAGAATCATACAAATTCATAGCACCGATCAATTTCCAATCTGCATTTAAGGATTTTACAATCCTTCCTTGAAGGATATCCAAATACAAACAGATACATTCTCCCTTGGAGAAGACAAACTCAATATCCCTTGAACACTGAATTCATACTGAAATTGAAACTCAATACAATGAAGACAATTCTCTGAAAACCATACATGCCTTACATATATTTCGATTTGCAATCAAATTTACAAACACTTATATTGAATCTATGACAGAAAATGAAACACACAGAAAACCATTATGCTAGACAGTCATGAACCAAAGTTGGAACTCAAACTTGCAGAGCTCTCCTCCTGCAAAAAGATTGGAACCCTCTAAACTGAAAAGAAACCAGACTAAGAAGAGAAGGGGAAAACACCAGAAAGCATCACCAACTGACACTTGTCAAACTCTAAACTACTCACTGAATGAGTCATCTGCCTTCAAACTGGAAATGGGACAAGTTCTCAATTCTGGAAAGCCCCTGTCATCTTCTTCAAACTGATTGTGAATCACCAGATGCAACAAAAAAGATATTTCCAAAATATCTTCCTGGCCCCCTATTTCTTTCAACTGCAAATATCTCGAAACCAGCATGACCTGCATTGAAACTGACCTAAGAAATGGATTCCTCGTCTTCTCACCTTTCCGGCGGTATATAATACTTGATACCTCGGAGTGGGACCCACACGCCACCTCATTTGGTCGCATGATCGCATGCGCCAGAAATGGTGCATGCGACCATGCGACCAGTTCATGCGACCACTTCATTACAAAATTTGGTTTGGGCCCGTCGGCACGAAAATCAAGGCAAGCGACAAGGAATTGCACGTGCATGGCTTTCTTCATTTCAACTTATTTCATATGTTTGCTTGGTTGTATATATTCATTACAATTTCCTCATTCCGGATGAATGTGGGACTAATATCTTTGAGGTTTTAAAGACTTTGCAATAAAATATTGTCTCTTATGGCAAGCTGGCGCACATGTTTTGAGGTGGGACCACAAGGCACAAGCCTTTCCTCCTCTTTCAACTTACACTATACTTGGGCGGCCTTGTATTTGAACATATCATTGACATGAAACTTAATGAATGTGGGATAAATGTCCTCTGTGATCTTATAGGCAGTTTTGACAGTGACTCACTCAGTCACCTGTATCTTGCGAACTAGGAGGAATTTTTAAAATCGCTCCGGTGAGAATGTAGAGAACTTGATTTGCGACAACATATCCAAAAATTAACTCAATCCAACGGTTCAAAAAAAAGTTATGCCCCCCGCAATATGACTATTTTTTCTTCTTCTACAAATCCGTGACTTCACAAATTCGTGTTTGCAAAAATAAATCATTATGTGGATGGTATTTCTTTTAGCATCCTCCTTTATTCAAAACGTCCCTCTATCATATATTAGCTTCCCTTGTCATGCACCACATTTTGATTACCTTCAGCCTGCAATCACTTTCATTGGCCAAATGTGCCCAGCCAAGCCTTGCATTTCTTTTAAACACTCACACTGGTAGCCCCTTCTATTTTTTGGTGTGGTGTGTAATGATCATATCCCTCAACACATATGCACACTGATTAAACATGCTGGCATTTATATATTCATATTAAGGCTGGCAACCTCTCAATCATAGTCATTTTCCTTCAATGCTCACTTGGGTTCCATTTCCTTGGCCTTTTGAAACCACTGAAAGAAGATATAATAAACACTAATGTCCTTCTTATCAAACCAATAGATATTGGCAACAATAATCAATTCTTTGATGACTTTCATTACATTCAAACAGACATTGACACTGGCATCCTTGGTCGCCTTTCATTTAGCATACCACTACAAAATCCACATTCACTCTTTGTATTTCTCTATGCAACCACTTGAAGGAAATTTGAGACAAAACCACATCGAAATCACAATCTCACAGTGCACCTTGTAAAATTTGTCAAATAACATTAGCTGGCCTCTGGAAGCGGCCTTGAAAACTTACTGAATGAAACTTTCAAAGACCAGCATCTTGGGCATTGATTCACCCCCAAACAAGGAACATGAATCCATAATTAGCATGCCCAGAAAATCAGATGATGAATTATCACCAAACACCAAAGTCAGCCAGTCAGTAACATTTTGAAACAAAACAGTGAAATAAGCATAAATTTGGTTTGAAATTGGCCTGGGAAAGTGGTCAAATGGATTGGTCATGGTTCTGGATTTGGCACAGTGGGAGTAAAACATGATTGCAACATGACCCAATCACTAGCTTACTCATCGGATTACACAGGTATCTTTTATACCCTGTCAAATATAACCCTTAAAACTTTTGAACTTCTGGGTTTCAGCAAAATAGTGAAAACTGGGAATGGATTTGGCTTTGAAAAGTACTGAAACAGATTCACCAAGGGCTAAAAACTGACAGGCCAGAAGACAAACATGTTTACAACATAGATCAATCATTAATTCTTCTTGACCAATCACCGGGCATCAGATACAACTATACAAAGTAAGCTTCTGACAAAAGTTCGCACATTGCACCCTGTCCAGACAATGAAAACTTCAAATGGAATCGCATTGGGAAACTCATCCAATGGATTCGTCATGAGCTACAAACTGACAAAGACAAAGTAAAACTTGTTTACAATGTAGGGCACTAACCCAATTCTCATGACCAATCACAGAATGAAACTTATACGATCACGAACAGGGCCTCTGGCAAAACTGTGAAAAGGTGCGCCAGACAGATTTAAGAAAAGACCTTCGAAAAGGGATGAATAAATATGATCAAAAATTATCACAGGGACCTGAAACCTAACACATAGAGAATATGAAATGTGTACAACAAGACACTAGGCTCAGATTTTTATGACGCTCTCCAGGGTGCATATTATTCAACCTCAAAGTAGCCCTTCCCGGTGAATTCTACACTCAGCAATTTTCTGATTTTGAGACCCCCTAAAAATGAAATGATGCAAACCCATTTCAAAATGCCATTTTAGGACTCAGAATGAACCAATGAAACCTATGAAAGGCAATGGACAAATGCATTTTACGAAACCACCCAGAAAACACCCGGTTCCCACATGCATCCTGAAAGCAAAAATAATATAGATGCATGCTAATGTGTCCCATTCCTCAAAAATTTTAAAGGGTACCAACAGTGGCTCTGACTGTGGATGCTTGATTGCAAGATCATGGCAAGAATACCAGAATCTTCTGGAAGAGCAGACCACCCCAAAAACTAGCTTCTTCACCTTATCCTTCCAAACTTTCCAAAAACTTACTAAACCGGGTCCAACAATCTCCTCAAAACTGGTTCCTTATTCAAAAACAAACTACACTACTGCTGAAAGCAACACAACTATACAAATATGCACAACTTTTTACAAATGGAAACCAACTGAGGCTCACTTACCCCGATCAAATATCTGATTCTCATTTCTCTCTTCTTGAGGTAAGCTGGATACTTCATTCTCATTCAGCTCACCAAATATATTAGTACTTTCAATCAGCTCATCAGGCAAATTAAAATAATTATCTTCATTTTCATAGTGCATGTAAAAATTTGAAACATAGTCCTCATCTTGCTCACTATGAAAATAGGAATCAACATGCTCATGCATATTACCACCAATCTGAAACTGATCTTCATCTACTGATTTATACATGTTGTCAACCGGAAACACAAAAGTCTCATACTCTATTTGAAAGAAATTATCATTCATACCTGGACTTTGCACCTCCTCTAGTGTTACCGGTTGGAATTCAGATGAATAATTAGATTTACAGTCACATTTATTATCATCATTAAGTTTTGAAACCACTCCAAAACTTTCCAATGCATCTTGATAATCAACATGTTGATTAGTACTATGAGAAGAGACATCAAAATTTATTTCACTCGTCATGCCATCATCCAAATCACTTTCATCAAAACTTATGTCAGCTAGGCATGGAATTTTTGAAACAAATTTAGTATCATACCTCTGCCATTCAGCATCCAAAAGACTTGAAATCTGCTCACTACTTATCCAGCACTGAACATCACTTTTCACTCCCTCATTCTCACTGTCGATGCTGCAAATTTCTTCTCCTTCTGAAACCAGGACTGAATTTAATTGTCTTACATTGCCTTGTGTGAAGGAACTACTACAGGAACTAGCATCTGCATCATATCCATGTTCTTCACGTTCACACAAAACATCATTAGATTGAAACAAATAGTCATCAACATCATGCTGAGACAAGGGGAGATCCACAAGCTCAAAGAAACTATTATCAACTGAAAATTCACTATCCCTTCCTTGACACTCATAAATTCCATCATCAGCACAATAACCAGCACTATGATCATCATAGGATTCAACATCCTCGCATGAATTAGACTCAGTTTGACTAAATTCAGTTTTTAAAAATGAGTTCATCCAATCCTTAACATCTTCTAGTGCTTCATGTTTTAAAGATGCAGTCCAACTAATTGATTCAGGTATTGAAAGTTCTAAGAACATTTCAACATACTGGGATTCATGAAAATCAAGATCCTTAGGAAGCTCACTACATGCAATAAGAAACTTCTTATAATAGGACATCATGGATTCTTCATTTCTTTCTCCTATTGCACATTTTAATATCAATATACCATTATGCCAAATCTGTTGACGTAACAATAGATGGTCTCTTTCTAAAATTTCAAGAGCTAACTGATTCTTTTCAGATCTAGAAACTAGATCTTGATCCTTCAAAGCTGAAAACTCCATTTCAATGCACTAACACACAATACTACTGGTGCTTATGACAATATTTCAATCTGACCTATGCAACCATTGATTTCAAAATATAAACATATCTCTGATACCTTTTAGCAACTGGATCTTTTATTCAGAAATATGACTCAAACTTTCAAATTAATGTCCCTTTTACTTTAGTGACTGATTCACCTATTTAGGGACTGATTTATATTTTGAAAAATTTACTTGGAAGTGCTATTGCTGGTGTAAAATATTGATCTGAAACCTCTTTCAAATCACTTTTCAAATATGTGTAGAGTCGCCACCCCTTCGCAGAGGACTAATCTGGAACTAGCTGAGAACCTTTTATCTCATACTTGGACCTTCTTTATCAGCAAACACAAAACAACTTCACAGGATGCACTGTTTGTCAGGATCACAAAATTTATTGAAAATTCATACTACTACACACTGATCAAACAGAGATTCGGAGTCGCCACTCCCATTGAATGAGAGAATATAACAATTTTTTAAAAGAACAGACTCTATAACCAAAATGGACCACTAGAGATTTACTGATTTCTTTAGCAAGAATTTTTTACTGCTATCCCCAGTAGAGTCGCCATTTTGTTAGCTTTTTTTTTTGCACGGGTAAATAACTAGATCATAACCTGATCTCTCCCCTTTGATGCTCTTTTCCTGGCAAGAGAAATGCTAATTGATAAGGATTAAATCCTTCTTCACTTCGGGCTCCACAGACCCAGGCGGGTGTACCTCACTTCTCTGCTTATGCAAACTGATATGAACTAATACAAACACCTAATAAGCAGATTTCACCAATGGATTAAATAGAATAAATAGGTCTTGCAATAGGATTCATAACTGAGATGAACCTATCTTATGGGAAGCCTACCCACATGCTCAATCTATCTTTCAAACTCATCAACAGAAAGGGAAAGTTGATTGATTAAATTGATGCTAGTTTGGCAAATGACTTCTAACAATAAAGACCAGTGCCTTCAATCCGGGCATGGAGTCAAAACCAGTAAATATAAACTCAAACTACAAACCATGTTTCATTGATTAATATCCCTGCATTAATGCCTTACATTAACACATTTCCATTGCTCAATATGAAGAATCATACAAATTCATAGCACCGATCAATTTCCAATCTGCATTTAAGGATTTTACAATCCTTCCTTGAAGGATATCCAAATACAAACAGATACATTCTCCCTTGGAGAAGACAAACTCAATATCCCTTGAACACTGAATTCATACTGAAATTGAAACTCAATACAATGAAGACAATTCTCTGAAAACCATACATGCCTTACATATATTTCGATTTGCAATCAAATTTACAAACACTTATATTGAATCTATGACAGAAAATGAAACACACAGAAAACCATTATGCTAGACAGTCATGAACCAAAGTTGGAACTCAAACTTGCAGAGCTCTCCTCCTGCAAAAAGATTGGAACCCTCTAAACTGAAAAGAAACCAGACTAAGAAGAGAAGGGGAAAACACCAGAAAGCATCACCAACTGACACTTGTCAAACTCTAAACTACTCACTGAATGAGTCATCTGCCTTCAAACTGGAAATGGGACAAGTTCTCAATTCTGGAAAGCCCCTGTCATCTTCTTCAAACTGATTGTGAATCACCAGATGCAACAAAAAAGATATTTCCAAAATATCTTCCTGGCCCCCTATTTCTTTCAACTGCAAATATCTCGAAACCAGCATGACCTGCATTGAAACTGACCTAAGAAATGGATTCCTCGTCTTCTCACCTTTCCGGCGGTATATAATACTTGATACCTCGGAGTGGGACCCACACGCCACCTCATTTGGTCGCATGATCGCATGCGCCAGAAATGGTGCATGCGACCATGCGACCAGTTCATGCGACCACTTCATTACAAAATTTGGTTTGGGCCCGTCGGCACGAAAATCAAGGCAAGCGACAAGGAATTGCACGTGCATGGCTTTCTTCATTTCAACTTATTTCATATGTTTGCTTGGTTGTATATATTCATTACAATTTCCTCATTCCGGATGAATGTGGGACTAATATCTTTGAGGTTTTAAAGACTTTGCAATAAAATATTGTCTCTTATGGCAAGCTGGCGCACATGTTTTGAGGTGGGACCACAAGGCACAAGCCTTTCCTCCTCTTTCAACTTACACTATACTTGGGCGGCCTTGTATTTGAACATATCATTGACATGAAACTTAATGAATGTGGGATAAATGTCCTCTGTGATCTTATAGGCAGTTTTGACAGTGACTCACTCAGTCACCTGTATCTTGCGAACTAGGAGGAATTTTTAAAATCGCTCCGGTGAGAATGTAGAGAACTTGATTTGCGACAACATATCCAAAAATTAACTCAATCCAACGGTTCAAAAAAAAGTTATGCCCCCCGCAATATGACTATTTTTTCTTCTTCTACAAATCCGTGACTTCACAAATTCGTGTTTGCAAAAATAAATCATTATGTGGATGGTATTTCTTTTAGCATCCTCCTTTATTCAAAACGTCCCTCTATCATATATTAGCTTCCCTTGTCATGCACCACATTTTGATTACCTTCAGCCTGCAATCACTTTCATTGGCCAAATGTGCCCAGCCAAGCCTTGCATTTCTTTTAAACACTCACACTGGTAGCCCCTTCTATTTTTTGGTGTGGTGTGTAATGATCATATCCCTCAACACATATGCACACTGATTAAACATGCTGGCATTTATATATTCATATTAAGGCTGGCAACCTCTCAATCATAGTCATTTTCCTTCAATGCTCACTTGGGTTCCATTTCCTTGGCCTTTTGAAACCACTGAAAGAAGATATAATAAACACTAATGTCCTTCTTATCAAACCAATAGATATTGGCAACAATAATCAATTCTTTGATGACTTTCATTACATTCAAACAGACATTGACACTGGCATCCTTGGTCGCCTTTCATTTAGCATACCACTACAAAATCCACATTCACTCTTTGTATTTCTCTATGCAACCACTTGAAGGAAATTTGAGACAAAACCACATCGAAATCACAATCTCACAGTGCACCTTGTAAAATTTGTCAAATAACATTAGCTGGCCTCTGGAAGCGGCCTTGAAAACTTACTGAATGAAACTTTCAAAGACCAGCATCTTGGGCATTGATTCACCCCCAAACAAGGAACATGAATCCATAATTAGCATGCCCAGAAAATCAGATGATGAATTATCACCAAACACCAAAGTCAGCCAGTCAGTAACATTTTGAAACAAAACAGTGAAATAAGCATAAATTTGGTTTGAAATTGGCCTGGGAAAGTGGTCAAATGGATTGGTCATGGTTCTGGATTTGGCACAGTGGGAGTAAAACATGATTGCAACATGACCCAATCACTAGCTTACTCATCGGATTACACAGGTATCTTTTATACCCTGTCAAATATAACCCTTAAAACTTTTGAACTTCTGGGTTTCAGCAAAATAGTGAAAACTGGGAATGGATTTGGCTTTGAAAAGTACTGAAACAGATTCACCAAGGGCTAAAAACTGACAGGCCAGAAGACAAACATGTTTACAACATAGATCAATCATTAATTCTTCTTGACCAATCACCGGGCATCAGATACAACTATACAAAGTAAGCTTCTGACAAAAGTTCGCACATTGCACCCTGTCCAGACAATGAAAACTTCAAATGGAATCGCATTGGGAAACTCATCCAATGGATTCGTCATGAGCTACAAACTGACAAAGACAAAGTAAAACTTGTTTACAATGTAGGGCACTAACCCAATTCTCATGACCAATCACAGAATGAAACTTATACGATCACGAACAGGGCCTCTGGCAAAACTGTGAAAAGGTGCGCCAGACAGATTTAAGAAAAGACCTTCGAAAAGGGATGAATAAATATGATCAAAAATTATCACAGGGACCTGAAACCTAACACATAGAGAATATGAAATGTGTACAACAAGACACTAGGCTCAGATTTTTATGACGCTCTCCAGGGTGCATATTATTCAACCTCAAAGTAGCCCTTCCCGGTGAATTCTACACTCAGCAATTTTCTGATTTTGAGACCCCCTAAAAATGAAATGATGCAAACCCATTTCAAAATGCCATTTTAGGACTCAGAATGAACCAATGAAACCTATGAAAGGCAATGGACAAATGCATTTTACGAAACCACCCAGAAAACACCCGGTTCCCACATGCATCCTGAAAGCAAAAATAATATAGATGCATGCTAATGTGTCCCATTCCTCAAAAATTTTAAAGGGTACCAACACGAGGACCAATGTACCAAATTTTAACAACTTTTTCCTAGTCGAACTCGAAAAGGGTCCATGGGGTGCTCTCAAGAGACCACATGTCCAATCAGTGTCGCTAGGCGTCTTAAGGGGTCATTAGGGCTTGTGAGACAACCTTTGATGCATGGTCACCATTTGGAATGCATTATGACATGTCAGAGGACCTAACTCCACAATTTAGATGAATTTTGATTAGTCAAACTCAAAAAGGGTCCATGGGGTGCTCTTGGGAGACCATTGTGTGATTCGGGGTCAATAGGTGACTTAAGGGGTCATCGGGGTTCCAAATGAAACTTTCGATGAACGGTGATCCTTTCGAATGCATTAGGACATATCAGATGACCTACGTACCAAATTTGGATAACTTTTGCCTAGTAGAACTTGAAAGGGGTCCATGGGGTGCTCTTGGGAGACCACATGTCGAATTGGGGTCGGTACCTGCCTGTTAAGAGGTCATTAGGGTTCCAAATGAAACTTTGATGGAATGGTCACCCTTTGGAACGTATTAGGATATGTCATAGGACCTATGTACCAAATTTGGATGACTTTTACCTAGTAAAACTTGAAAGGGGTCCATAGTGTGCTCTCGAGAGACCACATGTTGAAATGGGGTCTGTAGGCCTATTAAGGGGTCATTAGGGTTCCAAATAAAACTTTAATGGAATGGTGACCCTTTGGAATGCATTAGGACATGTCATAGGACCTACGTACCAAATTTGGATGACCTTTTCCTAGTGGAACTCGAAAGGAGTCCATGGGGTGCTCTCGAGAGACCTCATGTCGAATCGGGGTTGGTAGGCCTATTAAGGGGGCATTAGGGTTCGAAATGCAACTTCAATGGAACGGTGACCCTTTGGAACACATTAGGACATGTAAGAGGACCTAATTCCATGATTCATATTACTTTTTCCCAAAATAACTCGAAAGGGGTCCATGGGTTGCTCTCAGGAGACCACATGTTGAATCGGAGTCGATAGGCCTGTTAAGGGGTCATTAGGGTTACAAATGCAACTTCGATGGAATGGTGACCCTTTGGAATGCATTAGAACATGTCATAGGAACTACGTACCAAATTTGGATGACTTTTGCCTAGTAGAACTCGAACGAGGTCCATGGGGTGCTCTCGGGAGACCACATGTCGAATCGGGGTGGATTGGCCTATTAAGGGGTCATTAGGGTTTGAAATGAAACTTCAATGGAACAGTGACCCTTTGAAATGTATTAAGACATGTCATAGGACCTACATACCAAATTTGGATGACTTTTTCCTAGTAGAACTCGAAAGGGGTCCACGGGGTGCTCTTGAGAGACCTCATGTCGAATCAGGGTCGGTAGGCCTGTTATGGGGTCATTAGGGTTCCAAATGAAACTTTGATGGAACAGTGACCCTTTGGAATGCATTAGGACATGTTAGAGGACCTACTACCAAATTTGGATGACTTTTTCCTAGTAGAACTTGAAAAGGGTCCATGGGGTGCTCTCAGGAGACCACATGTCGAATCAGGGTCGGCAGCCCTGTTAAGGGGTCATTAGGGTTCCAAATGTAACTTTAATGGAATGATGACCCTCTTGAATTCATTAGGACATGTCAAAGGACCTACGTACCAAATTTGGATGACTTTTACCTAGTCGAACTCGAAAGGGGTCCTTGGAGTGCTCTCGGGACACATGTCAAATCAGGGTCATCAAGCCTGTTAAGAGGTCATTAGGGTTCCAAATGCAACTTCCATTGAATAGAGACCCTTTGGAACACATTAGGACATGTTAGAGGACCTACGTACCAAATTTGGATGACTTTTGCCTAGTAGAACTCGAAAGGGGTCCATGGGACGCTCTCAGGACACCACATGTCGAATCGGGGTCGGTAGGCCTATGAAGGGGTCATTAGGATTCCAAATGCAACTTCAATGGAATGAAAATATTTTGGAACACATTAGGACATGTCAGAGGACCTACGTACAAAATTTGGATGACTTTTGCCTAGTAGAACTCAAAAGGGGTCCATGGGGTGCTCTCGGGACACAACATGTCGAATTGGGGTTAGAAGGCACGTTAAGGGGTCATTAGGGTTCCAAATGCAACTTCCATGGAATAGTAACCCTTTAGAACACATTAGGATATGTCATAGGACCTACGTACCAAATTTGGATGACTTTTACCTAGTAGAACTCGAAAGGGGTCCTTGGGGTGCTCTCGGGACACCACATGTTGAATCGGGGTCGACAGGCCTATTGAGGGGTCATTAGGGTTCCAAATGCAACTTCCATAGAACGAGAACTATTTGGAACACATTAGGATATGTTAGAGGACCTACATACCAAATTTGGATGACTTTTGCATATTAGAACTCAAAAGGGGTCCATGGGGTGCTCTCGGGACACCACATGTCGAATCAGGGTTGGTAGGTCTGTTAAGGAGTCATTAGGGTTCCAAATGAAACTTCCATGGAATGGTGACCCTTTGGAACCCATTAGGACATGTCAAAGCACCTACATACCAAATTTGGAAAACTTTTGCCTAGTAGAACTCAAAAGGGGTCCATGGGGTGCTCTCGGGACACCACATGTCAAATCAGGATCGGCAGACATGTTAAGGGGTCATTAGGGTTCCAAATGCAACTTCAATGGAACGGGGACCCTTTTAAATGCATTAGGACATGTCAGAGGACCTACGTACCAAATTTGGATGACTTTTCCCAAGTAGAACTCGAAAGGGGTCCATGGCGTGGTCTCAGGACACCACATGTCGAATCGGGGTAGGCAAGCCCGTTAAGGGGACATTAGGGTTTCAAATGCAACTTCGATGGAAAGATGACCCTTTAGAATGCATTAGGACATGTTAGAGGACCCCTTAAGACATACTTAAGCATGATACGGTGTACTAGGACCCCTAGGGAGTCCCCATGACCCTTAGGAGTCCTAAGGCATGATAAGGTGTACTAGGACCCCTAGGGAGTCCCCATGACCCGTTTTGATGCATTGGAATGCTCAAGTTAATCTTAAGGGGTCCTAGGACCCCTTAAGACAGACTTGAGCATTCCAATGCGTCAAAACGGGTCATGGGGACTCTCTAGGGGTCTTAACGCATGATAAGGTGTACTAGGACCCCTAGGACCCCTTAGGACACACTTGAGTGTTCCAATGTGTCAAAATGGGTCATGGGGGCTCTCTAGGGGTCCTAACACATGATTAGGCTTACTAAAACCCATAGGGAGTCCCCATGACCCCTTTCGATATATTGAAATGTTCAAGTGCGTCTTAACGAGTCTTAGGACCTCTTAAGACACACTTGAGCATTCCAATTTGCCAAAAGGGGTCATGGGGACTCCCTAGAGGTCCTAAGGCATGATAAGGCATACTAGGACCCTTAGGGAGTCCCAATGACCCCTTTTGACACATTGGAACGCTCAAGTGTGTCTTAAGGGGTCCTAAGACCCATTAATACACACTTGAGCATTCTAATGTGTCAAAAGGGGTCATTCCGACTCTCTAGGGGTCTTACCACATGATAAGGCATATTAGGACCCCTAGGGAGTCCCCATGACCTTTTTTGACACATTGGAACACTCAATTGTGTCTTAAGACACACTTGAGCATTCCAATATGTCAAAAGGGGTCATGGGGACTCCCTAGGGGTCCTAACACTTGATAATGTGTAATACGACACCTAGGGAGTCTCCATGACCCCTTTTGACGCATTTAAAGGCTCAAGTGTGTCTTAAGGGGTCTTAATAACCCTTAAGACACACTTGAGGTTTCAAATGTGTGAAAAGGGGTCATGGAGACTCCCTAGGGGTCCTAAAACTTGATAACACATACTAGGACCCCTAGAGAGTCCCCATGACCCTTTTTGACACATTTGAATGCTCAAGTGTGTCTTAAGGGGTCTTAGAACCCCTTAAGACACACTTGAGCATTCAAATGTGTCAAAAGGGGTCATGGGGACTTTTTAAGGGTCCTACCGCGTGACAAGGCATACTAAGACCCCTAGGTAGTCCCCATAACCCCTCTTGACACATTTCAATACTCAAGTGTGTCTTAAGGGATTTTAATACCACTTAAGACACACTTGAGCATTCAACTATGTCAAAAGGGGTCATGGGACTTCATAGGGGTCCTACTACGCATTATTAAGCGTTAGGACCCCTAGGGAGTCCCCATGACCACTTTTGACACATTTGAATACTCAAATGTGTCTTAAATAGGTCTTAATACCCCTTAAGACACACTTGAGCATTCAAATATGTCAAAAGGTGTCATGGGGACTCCTTAGGGGTCCTAGTACGCGTTATCAAGTGTTAGGACCCCTAGGGAGTCCCCATGACCCCTTTTGACACATTTGAATGCTCAAGTGTGTCTTAAGGGGTCTTAATACCACTTAGGACACACTTGAGCATTCAATTATGTCAAAAGGGGTCATGGGGACTTCCTAGGGGTCCTACTACGCATTATCAAGCGTTAGGACCCCTAGGGAGTCCCCATGACCCCTTTTGACACATTTCAATGCTCAAATGTGTCTTAAAGGGGACCCCTTTAAGACACATTTGAGTATTGAAATGTGTCAAAAAGGGTCATGGGGACTCTGTAGGGGTCCCTTTTAAGACACATTTGAGCATATAAATGTGTCAAAAGGGGTCATGGGGACTCCCTAGGGGTCCTAGTACGCGTTATCAAACATTAGGACCCCTAGCAAGTCCCCATGACCCATTTTGACACAGTTGAATGCTCAAATATGTCTTAAGGGATCTAAATACCATTTAAAACACACTTAAGCTTTCAAATGTGTCAAAAGAGGTCATGGGGAGTCTCCAAGGGTCCTAGTATGTGTTATCAAGCATTAGAACCCCTAGGGAGTCCCCATGACCTCTTTTGACACATTTGAATACTCAAGTGTGTTTTAAGGGGTATTAAGACCCCTTAAGACACACTTGAGCATTCAAATATGTCAAAAGGGGTCATGGGAACTCCATAGAGGTCGTAGTACACGTTATCAAAGGTTAGGACCCCTAGGGAGTCCCCATGACCCCTTTTGACACATTTGAATGCCCAAGTGTGTCTTAAGGGGTATTAAGACCCCTTTACACACACTTGAGCTTTCAAATGTGTCAAAAGGGGTCATGGGGACTCCATAGGGGTCCTAGTACGCATTATCAAACATTAGGACCCCTAGGGAGTTTCCATGACCCCTTTTGACACATTTGAATGCTCAAGTATGTCTTAAGGGGTATTAATACCCCTTAAGACACTTCAGCATTGAAATATGTCAAAAGGGGTCATGGCGACTCCCTAGTACCCCTTAAGACACACTTGAGCATTAAAATGTGTCAAAAGGGGTCATGGCAACTCCCTGGGGGTCCTAACGTTTGAAAATGTGTACTAGGACCCCTATGGAGTCCCCATGACCCCTTTTGACATATTTGAATGCTCAAGTGTGTCTAAAGGGGTCTTAATACCCCTTAAGACACACTTGAGCATTCAAATGTGTCAAAAGGGGTCATGGGGACTCCCTAGGGGGTCCTAGTACGTGTTATCAAGTGTTAGGACCCTTAGGGAGTCTCCATGACCTATTTTGACACATTTGAATGCTCAAGTGTGTCTTAAGGGGTCTTTAAGACACATTTGAGCATTCAAATATGTCAAAAGGGGTCATGGGGACTCCCTAGGGGTCCTAATACGTGTTATCAAGTGTTAGGACCCCTAGAGAGTCGCCATGACCCCTTTTAACACATTTGAATGCTCAAATGTGTCTTAAGAGGTATTAAGACCCCTTAAGACACACTTGAACATTCAAATGCGTCAAAAGGGTTCATGGGGACTCCCTAAGGGGTCCTAGTATGCATTATCAATTTTTAGGACTCATAAGGACTCCCCATGACCCCTTTTTAAAAATTTGAATGCTCAAGTGTGGCTTAAGGGGTACTAAGACCCGTTAAGATGCACTTGAGCCTTCAAATGTCTCAAAAGGGGACATGGAGACTCCCTAGGGATCCTAGTACACGTTATCAAGCGTTAGGACCCCTAGTGAGTCTCCATGACTCCTTTTGACACATTTGAATGCTCAAGTGTGTCTTAAGGGGTCCTAAGACCGCTTAAGACACACTTGAGTATTCAAATATTTCAAAAGGGGTCATGAGGACTCCTTAGGGGTCTTAGTATGCCTTATCACGCATTAGGACCCTTAAAAAGTCCCCATGACCCCTTTTGACACATTTGAATGCTCAAGTGTGTCTTAAGGGGTCTTAGGACCCCTTAAGACACACTTGAGCATTCAAATGTGTCTTAAGGGGTCTTAGGACCCCTTAAGACACACTTGAGTATTCAAATATGTCAAAAGGGGTCATGGGGACTCCCTAGGGGTCCTAGTACGCGTTATCAAGATTTAGGACCTCTAGGGAGTCTCCATTACCCTTTTTGACACATTTGAATGCTCAAATGTTTCTTAAGGGGTCTTAATACACCTTAAGACACACTTGAGCATTCAAATGTGTCAAAAGGGGTCATTGGGGCTCCCTATGGGTCCTACTACGCATTATCAAGCATTGGGACACCTAGGGAGTATCCATGACCCCTTTTGACACATTTGAATGCTCCAGTGTGTCTTAAGGGGTATTAAGACCCCTTAAGACACACTTGAGCATTCAAATATGTCAAAAGGGGTCATGGGGACTCCCTAGGGGTCCTAGTATGCGTTATCAAGCGTTAGGACCCCTAGGGAGTCCCCATGACCCCTTTTGACACATTTGAAGGTTCAAGTGTGTATTAAGGGGTATTAAGACCCTTTAAGACACTATTGAGCATTGAATTATGTCAAAAGAGGTCATGTGGACTCCCTAGGGGGTCTTAGTATGCATTATCAAGTGTTAGGACCCCTAGGGAGTCTCCATGACCCCTTTTGACATATTTGAATGCTCAAGTGTGGCTTAAGGTGTATTAATACCATTTAAGCCATACCTGAGCATTCAAATGTGTCAACAGGGGTCATGGGGACTCCCTAGGGATCCTAACGCTTGATAACGCATACTAGGACCCCCTAAAGAGTCCCCATGACCCCTTTTGACACATTTGAAGGCTCAAGTGTTTATTAAGGTGTATTAATACCCCTTAATAAACACTTGAGCCTTCAAATGTGTCAAAAGGGGTCATAGGGACTTCCTAGGGGTCTTAACACTTGATAACACGTACTAAGACCCCTAGGGACTCTCCATGACCTCTTTTGACACATTTGAATGCTCAAGTGTGTCTTAAGCGGTCTTAATACTCCTTAAGACACACTTGAGCATTCAAATGTGTCAAAAGAGTTCATGAGGACTCCTTAGGGGTCCTAGGACACCTTATCATGCGTTAAGACCCATAGGAAGTCCCCATGACCCCTTTTGACACATTTGAATGCTCTTGTGTGTCTTAAGGGGTCTTGACCCCTTAAGATACACTAGAGCATTCAAATGTGTCAAAAGGGGTCATGGGGACTCTCTAGGGGTCCTAGTACACCTTATCACATGTTAGGACCCCTAGAAAGTCCCTATGACCCCTTTTGACAAATTGGAACACTCAAGCGTGTCTTGAGGGTTCTTAGGACCCCTTAAGACACACTTGAGCATGCAAATGTGTCAAAAGGGGTCATGGAGATTTTTTAGGAGTCTTAGTATGGCTTATCACTTGTTAAGACCCCTAAGAAGTCCCCATGACTCCTTTTGACACATTAGAACCCTCAAGTGTGTTCCAAGGGGTTGTAGAACCCCTTCAGATACACTTGAGGGTTCAAATGTGTCAAAAGGGGTCATGGGGACTTTTTAGGGGTCCTAGTATGTCTTATCACGTGTTAGGACTTCTAGGAAGTCTCTCTGACCCCTTTTGACATATTAGAACCCTCAAGTGTTTCTTAAGGGGTTGTAGGACCCCTTCAGACACACTTGAGGGTTCAAATATGTCAAAAGGGGTGATGGAGACTTCATAGGGGTCCTAGTAAACCTTATCACGTGTTAGGACCCCTAAAATGTCCCCATCATCCCTTTTGACACATTGGAATGCTCGAGTGCTACCACCCCTTCAAACACACTCGAGTGGTAAGGTGTCCCCATGACCCCTTAAGACACACTTGAGCATTCAAATGTGCCAAAAGGGGTCATGAGGACTCCCTAGGGGTCCTAGTACATGTTATCAAGCGTTAGGACCCCTAGGGAGTCGTCATGACCCCTTTTGACACTTGAGGGGTATTAAGACCCCTTAAGACACACTTGAGCATTCAAATGTGTCAAAAAGTGTCATGGGGACTCCCTAGGGGGTCCTAGTACACGTTATCAAGCGTTAGGACCCCTAGGGAGTCCCCATGACCCCTTTTGACACATTTGAATGCTCAAGTGTGTCTTAAGGGGTAATACCCCTTAAGACACACTTGATTATTCAAATGTGTCAAAAGGGGTCATGGGGACTCCCTAGGGGTCATAGTACGTGTTATCAAGTGTTAGGACCCCTAGGGAGTCGCCATGACCCTTTTTAACATATTTGAATGCTCAAGTGTGTCTTAAGGGGTATTAAAACCCCTTAAGACACACTTGAGCATTCAAATGTGTCAAAAGGGTTCATGGGGACTCCCTAGGGGGTCCTACTATGTTTTATCAAGTGTTAGGACCCCTAGGGAGTCTCCATGACCCTTTTTGACACATTTGAATGCTCAAGTGTGGCTTAATATTTATTAATACCATTTAAGCCACACTTGAGCATTCAAATGTGTTAAAAGGGGTCATGGGGACTCCCTAGGGGTCCTAGTACACGTTATCAAGTGTTAGGACCCCTAGGGAGTCTCCATGACCTCTTTTGACACATTTTAATGCTCAAGTGTGTCTTAAGGGGTCCCAAGAACCCTTAAAATACACTTGAGTATTCAAATGTGTCAAAAGGGGTCATGGGGAATCCCTAGGGGTCCTAGTATGCCTTATCACGCGTTAGGGCCCTTAAGAAGTACCCATGACCCCTTTTGACACATTTGAATGCTCAAGTGTGTCTTAGGGGGTCCTAAGACCCCTTAAGACACACTTGAGCATTCAAATGTGTCAAAAGGGGTCATGGGGACTCCTTAGGGGGTCCTAGTACACGTTATCAAGTGTTAGGACCCCTAGGGAGTCCCCATGACCCCTTTTGACACATTTGAATGCTCAAGTGTGTCTTAAGGGGTATTAAGACCCCTTAAGACACACTTGAGCATTCAAATGTGTCAAAAGGGGTCATGGGGACTCCCTAGGGGTCCTAGTACGTGTTATCAAGCGTTAGGACCCCTAGGGAGTCGTCATGACCCCTTTTGACACATTTGAATGCTCAAGTGTGTCTTAAGTGGTATTAAGACCCCTTAAGACACACTTGAACATTCAAATATTTCAAAAGGGTTCATGGGGACTCCCTAGGAGGTCCTAATACATGTTATCAAGTGTTAGGATCCCTAGGGATTCCCTACAACCCCTTTTGACAAATTTGAATGCTCAAGTGTGGCTTGAGGGTTATTAAGACCCCTTAAAACACACTTGAACCTTCAAATGTTTCAAAAGGAGACATGGGGACTCCTTAGGGGTCCTAGTACATGTTATCAAGCGTTAGGACCCCTAGGGAGTCCCCATGACCTCTTTTGACACATTTGAATGCTCAAGTGTGTTTTAAGGGGTCCTAAGACCCCTTAAGACACACTTGAGCATTCAAATGTGTCAAAAGAGGTCATGGGAACTCCCTAGGGGTCCTAGTATGCCTTATCACGTGTTAGGACTTTTAAAAAATCCCCATGATCCCTTTTGACACATTTGAATGCTCAAGTATGTCTTAAGGGGTCCTAAGACCCCTTAAGACACACTTGAGTATTCAAATGTGTCAAAAGGGGTCATGGGGACTCCTTAGGGGGTCCTAGTACGCGTTATCAAGTGTTAGGACCCCTAAGGAGTCCCCATGACCCCTTTTAACACATTTGAATGCTCAAGTGTGGCTTAAGGGTTATTAAGACCCCTTCAGACACACTTGAGCCTTCAAATGTGTCAAAAGGGGTCATGGGGACTCCCTAAGGGTCCTAGTACACGTTATCAAGTGTTAGGACCCCTAGGGAGTCTCCATGACCCCTTTTGACACATTTGAATGCTCAAGTGTGTCTTAAGGGGTCTTAATTCCTCTTAAGACACATGAAGCATTCAAATGTGTCAAAAGGGGTCATGGGGACTCCCTAGAGGTCCTAGTATGTGTTATCAAGCGTTAGGACCCCTAGGGAGTCCGCATGACCCCTTTTGACATATTTAAATGCTCAAGTGTGTCTTAAGAGCTCTTAATACCCTTTAAGACACATTTGAGCATTGAAATGTGTCAAAAGGGGTCATGGAGACTCCCTAGGGGTCTTAGTACTCATTATCAAGCGTTAGGACCCCTAGGGAGTCCGCATGACCCCTTTTGACACATTTGAATGCTCAAGTGTGTCTTAAGGGGTCTTAATACCCCTTAAGACACACTTGAGCATTCAAATGTGTCAAAAGGGGTCATGGGGACTCCCTAGGGGTGCTAGTATGCGTTATCAAGTGTTAGGAACCATAGGGAGTCCCCATGACACCTTTTGACACATTTGAATGCTCAAGTGTGTATTAAGGGGAATTAATACCCCTTAAGACACACTTGAGTATTCAAATGTGTCAAAAGGTGTCATGGGGACTCCCTAGGGGGTCCTAGTACGTGTTATCAAGTGGTAGGACCCCTAGGGAGTCCCCATGACCCCTTTTGAAACATTTGAATGCTCAAGTGTGGCTTAAGGGGTATTAAACTCATTAAGACACACTTGAGCCTTCAAATGTGTCAAAAGGGGTCATGGGAACTCCCTAGGGGTCCTAACCATTGATAACACGTACTAGGACCCCTATGGAGTCCCCATGACCCCTTTTGACACATTTGAATGCTCAAGTGTGTCTTAAGGGGTAATACCTCTTAAGACACACTTGAGCATTCAAATGTGTCAAAAGGGGTCATGGGGACTCTCTAGGGGGTCCTAGTATATGTTATCAATCGTTAGCACCCCTAGGGAGTTCCCATGACCCCTTTTGACACATTTGAATACTCAAGTGTCTCTTAAGGGGTCTTAAGACCCCTTAAGACACACTTGAGTATTCAAATGTGTCAGAAGGGGTCATGGATACACTTGAGTATTCAAATGTGTCAAAAGGGGTCATGGGGACTCCCTAGGGGTCCTAGTATGCTTTATCACGCGTTAGGATCCTTAAGAAGTCCCCATGACCCCTTTTGACACATTTGAATGCTCAAGTGTGTCTTAAGGAGTTCTAAGACCCCTTAAGACACACTTGAGCATTCAAATGTGTCTTAAGGGGTTCTAAGACCCCTTAAGACACACTTGAGCATTCAAATGTGTCAAAAGGGGCCATAGGGACTCCCTAGGGGTCTTAGTACGCCTTATCACGTGTTAAGACCCATAGAAAGTCCCCATGACCCCTTTTGACATATTTGAATGCTCAAGTGTGTCTTAAGGGGTCTTAAGACCCCTTAAGACACACTTGAGCATTCAAATATGTCAGAAGGAGTCATGGGGACTCTCTAGGGGTCGTAGTACACCTTATCACATGTTAGGACCCCTAGCAAGTCCTCATGACCCCTTTTGACACATTAGAACACTCAAGCATGTCTTGAGGGTTATTAGGACCCCTTAAGACACACTTGAGCATGCCAAATGTGTCAAAAGGGGTCATGGGGACTTTTTAGGAGTCTTAGTATGCCTTATCACTTGTTAAGACCCCTAAGAAGTCTCCATGACTCATTTTGACACATTAGAACCCTCAAGTGTGTTCCAAGGGGTCGTAGGACCCCCTTCAGACACACTTGAGGGTTCAAATGTGTCAAAAGGGGTCATGAGGACTTTTTAGGGGTCCTAGTATGTCTTATCACACGTTAGGACCTCTAGGAAGTCCTCGTGACCCCTTTTGACACATTAGAACCTTCAAGTGTTTCCTAAGGGGTTGTAGGACCCCTTCAGACACACTTGAGGGTTCAAATGTGTCAAAAGGGGTGATGGGGACTTCATAGGGGTCCTAGTACGCCTTATCACATGTTAGGACTCCTAAGATGTCCCCATGACCCCTTTTGACACATTGGAATGCTCGAGTGCTACCACCCCTTCAAACACACTCAAGCATTCCAATGTGTCAAAAGGGGGTCATGGGG